>PVLD010004324.1:0-12312 GCA_004027595.1 Dinomys branickii
TCGGATGCAATCGTTTCATATCTTGAAGTTATGAGGCTTCCTGGTTCCCCTGTATCTTCATCTTCAAAACTTGTTCTGGGTGGGGTTGAGTTTTGAGACTGCGTTTTGCTCCTCTGTTTTCCCATTTTTGGGTATCAGATTCAAAATGTGGAGCTATAAATTCCACAGGCAGTTCAGCAGGCGGAGGTCTGCTGCAAAGCCTGCTCCAATGATTCCTTCTCTTTGGGAGAATGTCCCTTAAGCTTTCTGCTGAGATTTGTTCTTCTATCTTCCCTTTTTTGGGTATCTGATTCAAAATATTGAGCAGTAGATTCCCCAGGCAGTTCAGCAGGCAAAGGTCTGCTGCAGAGGCTGCTCCAATGACTTTTCTTTGGGGGAATTTCCCTTAAGCTTTCTGCTGAGAGTTCCGCTTAAAAGGCTGTACAGATGTTGGTTAGCTATTCCCTATCTAGAGACCTGGGTGAGGTGTGTAAGACCGCTCCCCCGCCCTCCCAGGGTTCCCTGCAGGTATAGGGATGGATCTCCTCCTCCACTCGGTGATCTGGTCGGAGCGCAGATAGCTCACCCGTTTTCGGAGTCCCTGCAGGCAGGAAGGTTCCAAGGTGCCATTTTTTTGAGCTATGCTCGCAATCCGCCGCTCGCAGCCACTTGTTTCCTTGCGCTCTCCGGGTCTGGGGTAGGGAGCGGGATGCTCCACTCCTATGCTGCTCGCGCCGCCCTGGCCACGGACCGCCGGCTGCCGAGGGTCTAGGCTGCGCAACCTGCCCGATGCGCGCGAAATGTGGGACTGCCGGGCATTCCCGCTGCTAATAAGCCGATCTCTGTCGGGAGTCGCTGGAAAGCTGCGCCGGCTCGGGAGGCGGAAGGGACCGAGCTGGCTTTGCCCCTAGGGTGGTCAGACCCAGCCAAGCCCCCTATCCACGCGGAGCGTCTCCGGCTCCTAGCGTCTGGGGCTTTCTCGCGTCTCGCCGCGGCAGTTTGGGCCACCCTACCGCATCTCCCCCGGCAGCTCAGAGAAACATGTTCAGTTTGGTCTTCCCAGCTGAGGTCCCGGCATTCACGCTCGCCAAGTCTGTCTCGAGCTGGTGGTGTTTATCGAGGAGGATCGCTCCTTTGCTGCTCACCTGGTCGCCATCTTTTGCCGCTTCTCTGTGATTATTTTCTTGACCCCTATAACTTGGAGAGGTGTTTTCTCGAGAAAGTATTCCGAGCTCTGGCAATGTCTCTTTGTGGTGTTGCTATGGTGAGAGTCTCTCTTCTTTCTCGGCCCGGACGCAGGTGGCTCCGTCTCCGTGGGGGGCTGTGCTCCGGCTGCGTGCGGCCCCGCTGAGCCGCGGTGCACCCCGGCAGCTTGGTCCTCTCTGTCTTTTCCACACCATGATTTTTAAATGAGACCCTTACTTTAAGATGAGACATGTGACAATTAGAATCTGTAATTGACTAAAAGATGAATAGCATATTATATGTATTTTTACTGGGCAAATATTAGTACATATAGTATATATTCAATAATTAATAAGATTCTGAACCATTTCAACAGCTTATACTTACTATAACCTCATTCACTCATATCCACACAAGAGGAAAACTGCGCAGTCTGTAATCCATCCTGTCAGGGTGTGCAATATTTGGAAATTATCAGCACAAACATTTTCTGACTAGCTAGTGAAGTCTAAACCAAGTCAGCTATGAAGACGGCCCTTCTTTCCCATTTCATCTTCTTTCCTTTCTCTTTTTCCTTCTTTTTCTCTCTCGGTCCCTCTCTTGCTTCCTCTTTTTCTCTTTCTCTTTTCTGGTGCTTAAGATAGAACCCAGGGTCTTCTCACTGAGCCATATCCCCAGCAATGCTAAGTTGCCTACGCTGGGCTCCATGTTGCCACGCCCTGGGCACAGGCTCCCATGGAGCAGAGGTTACAGGCGTGCACCAGCAGTCCAGTCCCTACCATCTTTCTTACTCCTTTAAATACATGGAAGTGAATGACGTATTGAAAAGAGATTCTTCTTCACATAAGCTCTAGATACAGTAGCTTACAAGAAAATGTAATTTAAAGTGTGTTTAAGGGGTCGGGGATACAACTCAGTGGTGGAAGCATCTTCCTGGCCAGTGGAAGGTCCTAAGTTCGATTCTCAGTACAAAAAAAATAAAATGTGTTTAAGATGCCATAAGCATTTCACAATGTCTTGAAGTATGATTATATATAATTGTATAGTATTCACAGTATAAAGAATATTCACAGAATCTTACCTTCAGTAGATGGTAATAAATTTAAAACCTAACTACCTCACTCATAGTATACATATGCATTATCTTATTTAATACCCGTCAGAACAAAAACAGCCTTCGATGTATATTTAAGTTAGGCTACAGCAAAGCTGCACATTAGGGCCAGATCATTCTCTGTAGTGTGGGGGGAGGCGTCCTGAGCAATGTAAAATGTTTACTAGTTTCCCTTGTCTTTACACATTAGGCGCCAGTATCCCCAACTCCCCTCCTCCCATTTGTGACAACCACAAACACCTCTTTCCTCAATGTGTTTTCTTGTTTGTGCACGTGTGCAGTACGTAGTGACGTCACTCACCATGGGTCCGCAGTACGTGTACATTGCGCATCTCAGCTCTTGTGACCTTGTATTCCTCTCCTTTCCCGCTCCTTTCCCCCCACCTGTGGGTCACCTTCCGTTTTCTAAATGATCTGGCTAAACCCTGCAGAATGCCAGCAGGGACTGATGAGAGAGAAATGGTGGAATCACCCGCTTGAGAGCACTGAAATACAGTAAGCTTGGATGGCAGTGTCTGCTTCCTTTTCGGAATAGAACAGTCAGATTAAATGCAAAAATAATCAATGCACAGATCTGTGAAATTTGTTGTATAGACTTTCTCCTTGTTCTTTCTTCTAGTATAGTTAGGTATTTTTTCAAAATTTAGCGTACCTTATAGAATATTACTTACCAAACCACGCTCAGTGACCGTTACTAAATAAGTCAAAAGTCCTTACCAACATGGTGGAGACTATGACTTATAGAAGAAACAGAGTTAGAAAATGTCTTTTTGATGGGGCTGGGGGTATAGCTTAGTGGAATAAGCGCCTGCCTAGAAAAAGTCTTTTTGCACCAACTCTGAAAGTGAATTTGACCTGACACTTAAAGGATAAACAGGAGTTACCCAGCAGAACTCTAGAAAACCAAGTTCTTCAATCTGTGTTCAAAAACTTTAATCACGCAACTTTCATTTGAAAAAGATGCTTAATGGTGTTTTAAGAAATATACACATCAGTAAAGAAACATCTCCATATTAAATTTTTATTATTAGATTACTTTTATTGTTTGGAAATACTAAAGGGAGCCAGGTCATAAAAAAAATTTAGTCTGGGTAATCTGGTTAATTAATTAAATTTGGTTCAATGTTCAGATCATTTCAGTATGAGTTAAACAAAAAAATTCACAATTATTTAAAACAGGTGAATTTTCCAAATAAAGGGCTGATATTTAAAAAAAAATACCTCCAAAATACTAACTTTGTCAATCATTAAAATATCCAATATGTGACCTTATATCTTTTCCTTAATTATTTCAACATTATGGTTCCTATTTTGCCAGAAAATAGAGGATAACAAAATCTCCTTAACTCATTTCATGTTGTAAGCCATGTGTAGAATTTAGAAGAAAATAAAGAAAAGTAATGTTAGACAAAATAATGTGAGTTGGATAACAGGATGCACATAATATATCTAGGTTGTTTCCTGTTTATGGTTACTGCCAATAATTAGGGCAGCCAAATGTTAAATAATATACATTCCCTCATGGAAAGAATAATTAGCAAAATAACAAATTCTACTTAAATTTATATTTTTCTCCAAAAATACCTATTTAGAGAAAGTCCTGATGTCTTGATTTATTGCCCCTGCTAAAATAAAGAAGTTTACTTTCTGGTGTGAAATTCAAGACCTGTGAAATTCAAGCATACTTGTGAAACACAAATATTTTCATTTATTAATCACTTGTAATGAAAACAAAAGTCTTCCATTGAACAAGCATATTATAATCCTGCTGGATAAAAGAACATTAAGTTGTAAAAAATTGTCTAATTGTTTTTCATTGTTGTCTATTATCTTTAACTTCTATGTGTATTAGTTTTAAATCCATATAAGTAAGTAATCTGCATGGTAATTCCAAATAATTGAGTAACTTAATAAATTGACGCAACTGTGCACTGCATTGCCAGAACATCTGCAATTAAAATGGAATTTATTAACAATTTAACTGCCAAGGATCAGGGATATAGCTCAGTGGCATAAGCACCTACCTGGCAAGTGCAAGGTCCTGAGTTCAATCCCCAGTACCGCAAAAAAATAAATAAATAAAAATTAACTGCCAAGACAACGTCTTAATATGATTTTTAAAACAGATTTTGTAAATTCTAATGTCAATAGGAAATAACATGAACATCTAACAACTGAAAATTAGTTATGTGCATTTTAATACAATCACATGATAGAATAATTTTACACTTTTAATGATGATATTGAAGAGTATTTTGTAACAAATTCAAATTTCTTACAGCATATCGAGTGAAACTGTAGCTTTCACAGTCATGTTTAGTGTACTATTCCACATTGTAAAAAGTTCATACATATACAGTAAAAAAAGGACATACAATAGAGTCATGAATATGTGATTAAAAATGAGATAATTATTGTAAATTTTTATTTCATTGGTGTTTATTGTCCAAATGTTCTAAAATGCATTATCTCTGTGTTACCAAGAAAAATAATTAAAATATCTGTAGAAAAAATCAGTATCTGAATATAGGACTACAAACCACATTACTTTCAATTTGTACCCTTAATAGTTTAGGAAAAACATTAACTTGATAAATTAGTAAAACAAGTTTTCCTCTGTAGTCCAAACATTGTAAGATTTAGAGATCTTCGTATAAATGGAATAGTTTTTGTATGAGTTTTTGGTGTTTCACTATCTTCAAAAAACATCTGCTTTGTTTCAAAGATTCTCATATGATACATAAATGGAATAAGGAATGCACTGTACCAGTGAAATTCTACCTTCTAGGTGTAATAAAGCAGCTTCAAAGGCCTACATAGTGATAGGAAACTGAGAAGATGAGATTAGATGGAATCAGCAAAGCCTTTTGGTTAGAATAATGGAATTGGATGATTTCTTTTGGAATGTGGCCAGGGTAGTAGAGGTGGGGTGATTAAGCTCTCGGGAAAATATATAATTATCCTTGTTGTTAAGACAGCAGGTTTACATTTCATGTCAATTTTCAACAGCAGTTTGTTACCCAGCGACAACTGTAGGACATGGATTCAGTATTTATCCACAAGAATGAGCACCACCATATTTAGAAACCTAGTCCTTAATCACACTGGGCAGCAATGAAATCCTAAGGCTCTAATTTAGCTTTTCAGATAGGAAGCAATTTTTCCACAAATCATGAGAGAGAATACACTAATGGGCTGTAAAATAAGCAACTTTCACATCATCTATGATCCTTAATTTAATGACTCGTTCATAGTTGTTAGGATTCATAACAATAAACAATACTTGAATTATAAAGAGTATCCAATAAGAAATGGGTACTCTTTTTGCAAAGTTAGTATAATGTTGAATATTTAGGCCCACATTTCACTTTTTAACCCAGGAAATAATCTCTAAATAGAAAATTCTAATACATTTTAAGAAGTTTTGCAAATTAACATAATACTTATTTAATGAACTGATAAAAATAGCTGTTAGATACTAGGTAAACTATTCAGAATAAACAAACCAGCAGGTGGGGATAAATATAATGAATTGCAAAATAAGACATAAATCCCAACATATGTACCTCAATCCTATAAACATTTCCTGAAAAGATTTTTTTTTAAAGCAATGAAAACCCAAAAACATTAAACAGTTTTGTAAAACACATCTGCAGAATTACACATAAAGTACTGTAAATTACTTACAAAATAGTTTGTGTTCAGACTGTAAGCCTGCAAAGAATACCATTCAGCTGTGCAGCTGTTAACTATGATCCCAATTTAAGAGAATTCTAATTCATGATTGGAATAGTATACTCCTGACTCCAGCTATATCTGGAAGTAAGAACCAAAGGACAGAAAAATCCTATGGCAAGATATAAATACACAAACATATAGATTTTTCCAATATACTTCCAATGTCTTAATACATCTGCACTATGTTTTTTTCAGGTAGTCTTATAAGACTTAAAAGATCTACACAACTACTTTGAATATTTTTGAATGAAAATAGTTAAGATTTAGTGGCTGGGAATTTAGCTCAGCAGCAAAGCACCAGCTTGCAAGCTTGAGGCCCTGAGTTCGATTTCCAGTGCCCAAAACATAAAAACCATTTAAAAAATAAAAAATAAAAAAGATTTAAAATTTTACTTTCCCATAACAAAGTAGATCCACAAATGTGTATACTTAAGAATCACTTCCCTCTGCTAAGCCCCCCAAATGAAATGCATATTTAAGTAAACCAAATTTATACACGAATAGCTTTCTCTAGCTAAAACTGAATCTATAAAAATAACATTGTTAATTAACAACTTTCATTTGCAAAGAATTAAATCTACGATCACCTCAAATTACCTGAAAGGTGGTTTCTTGTATAAAAGGGGATAGTTACATAACTGAACTAATGTTTTTTTCTTTCCAAGGATTGAGCCAGAGTACATAAAGTTTTTAGAAAGGTATTTCTAGCACATAATACTACATAAATATTGACTGTTAGTATTTTGATTCCATTGGGAATGGGCGATACAAAAGTAAACAAATGAACAAACCCAAAACATGATTCCTAGATACCAGGCAATATGTCAGAAATATGCAAAGCTGTTACGTGGTCCAATAGTAATGTAATATGTATTACACTGAGTCATATGGGACTATATAAATAGTCTAAAAGAAGAGAACACTAAGAACTTCTAGGTTGTTCCAGTGAAAAGAAAGCTCTAGGAATTTAAAAGGACTTAGTTCTGGCTCTGCATAAAGGACCAAGTAAAGCCATGTTCTGGGGAAATCAGGATCTTTAGGCTTCAGAATTTTCATATAAGAAAAGTAAATCGTTAGGGCACCTTGAATGTTTCATACCTCAACCTCAGACGGTACTTATTTAGGCTAGAACTCAGATTTTGAAGTTACTGAGATTCACTGAGATATCTGCTGGATGAGTGGTGTCCGTGCTTAGCTCTCTGTCAGCTGAAATGAATAAATGATGGAACACAATGTTGGGAAAAATACACTTCAGATATGTAGAAATAAGGTCATTAAAGACCCACATTGCCAAAAAAATAAAAGAACAGATAGTGAAGGAAGAAAATCATTCATCAAAACATTCAATGAATATTTGAGGGGCTCTTAGGTGCCAGGCACTGTTTCAGGTGTTGGAACTATCTGTCGACAAAATAGCCAACAACTCCTGGATTCAGGTAATGCTCTAAGGAAATAGGTGCAGCCAATAAAAGTAAGGAAGTAAGTGGGTCATGGCCTGCAACACACACACAAAGTTCTTTAGCTCAAAACAGGCTGTGCTCAAACGTAAGTTCCATGACTTTGGGAGAAAGAAAAAGAAGAGAGGGGGGTATGGGGCACGTCCTGTGAGGTTGCAGTGTTAAGCAGGATGTTCACAAGAAAAGTCTAAGAAACATAAAAGAAAAGGGCGAAAGTTTGCAGCTGTATGGAAGTGAGATTCCAGATGGAGCTCTGCACAATCCCTGAGGCTGCTGTTGTTTGATTCATTGTCAGAATAGCACGGAGGCCACTGTGGTGGAACAATGTAAGCAAAACTCAGGTAAATGCAGAAGGAGATGATGTCTGGAGATGATAGGGTCCCAGATCATGGTAGGCCGTGTGAACTTCTGAAGAGACATGTATTCTTACTTCAGGTGAGATGGGGAAATCATACAGATCCTATTTTGAATAGAATAGGGATGTGATCTGACTCAGACTTTAACAGGATCTTTTGGGCAGCTGCTTTGTTAGGAATGGCCTGGAAAGTGTAGTCACTTCAATTTATGGTCTTTCTCAGTAGGGAACACTGCATTACTCATTGCAACACAGATATATTCCCTGGCGAGCAACTACCATTCACAAATTGGTCAAGAAATTTGAGGATCTTAATTGTCAGGTCTGGGTCTAGGGCATTAGGGAGAACCCCACGATAATGGCATGTTATAACTGCAGCAATGGCAAAACTTTCAGAGCTTTCAATGGGACAAAGAAGCCCCTGCGGTTCACCTGCTGTAGGTTTACTGCCGAAATGTTTATTTCATTTTCTTTTTCACCTTTTTGAGACAGGGTCTCATTATGCAGTGCAGGCTGGCCTTGAGTTCAGCTTTGTAGCCCAGGCTGGTCTCAAACTCCTCACAATGTGCCTGCCTCAGCCTCCAGAGTGCTGGGATTACAGGCATACGCCACCACACCCGATTTTGAAATGTTTATTAAAAAGGAAAAATTTCTCAAATGTACACTCCCTTAGGAGTAAATAGGCTCACAATGCGTATTTACATATTGGAGATATTTGGGGAATCCTTAAATACTTGAATCCAAAGTCTTCGGAGCATATCTTACCATGGAACTCTTCCCTCCAACAAAGACTCCATGTTCTTTAGTTCAAATCAAACTGTGTTCCAATATAAGTTCCATGGCTTTTGGGCTGCTCAACTTTGAGTTAATCATTTGCTTTCATATCCTCATCTCTAGATAGGGACGAGAGCACCTCACATGTCAGAATGGGATCCGATAATGTTTGTAAAGAGCCCCAGTGGTGCCCTCAATTAAGTCTGCTCCCTGTGTTCTCTTATTTATCTTCAAAAATTTACCATCTGTTAGCACTGAAGGTGTAAATTATAGTGTGACCCTTTGTTGCTTATTTGAACTCTGTCAGGCTCTATCAAAAAGAGTTTAGCGCTGTACCACCTCCTTTTTCATTGATCTATAGGTAACGCTCCAAAGATGCTGAGGTCTTAACAGGCAAGCAGAGTCAGAGTGATTCTATAGAACTCGAGTGTATCATAGTTTATATTTTTAAATAAGCCACAGAGCTCCTTAGTGAGACTAAAGGGTGTGATTAGGTGGGGTCAATGGGTTCTACCCTACGCTTCCTTTCAGAATGTTGTGCTGAGGACAGCAACCCATTAAGTGAATCCTCCCTTTATTTTCTTGCTTTAAGATAGGCTCAGGCTGGGTCCCTAAGTTTTCAAGGCTGGCCTCAAGCTTCTGTCTTGCCTCAGCCTTCCAAAGTGCTGGAATTACAGGTATGTGCCACAGTCAATGTTCCATGACTTAAGTTTTAAGTAAAGAAGATGAATAACTTATGGGACTTTTTCTCTCAAAAGTTTCTGGTTGGGTTCACATAATTACCCATTCTGAAGGGCCAAGAAGTGCACAAAAATAACATTTAAAATGTGCCCTATGTGTGTGTGAAAGAAACTAAAATAACCTGGTTCCTTAAACCATAGTAAATGTTCTGACAAGTGTGAATTTACCCTCCGTTTATTAGGATTTCTTTAAGTTGCCTTTATTTATTTGCAGTACTGGGGATCAAACTCAGGACCTTGCACTTGTCAGGCAGGCACTTATGCCACTGAGCTATATCCCCATCCCTTTAAGTTACTTTCTGATATGAAACTTACATCTCCAAATTTGGAAAATTATTAAAATATTCATTTTAGGCCATTAATTTAAATACCAAGGGTTGCACAAATTATCCAGCAATTTCATTTAAAAATTGCTCAAGTAGCTGCTATACCCTGAGGGATGGTACCTTGAAGGATTCAGTGCAACCGTGATAAGTACTTCTTGCCAGATCAGCTCACGAGATCTGAGGGGACTTGTGGCATGCATCCCAGGCTCTGTTTGATTCTAAGCCTTCTTGCTTCAGAGGAAAGACAGACAGATGTTCTGGTCAGTAGTTTCCTTAGGAAATCTACACTGCTTCTCTTGATCTGAATAAGTGGTATCTGAGATCCCTGGAGAGATCCTGTTATTTCCTGAGTTCCTGCAGCTCCCCTACCCCCATCAGAGATAAAATCAGATGAGAACAACTGAAGAGGTCACTACTACTCCAGAATTTTAAGTAGTAAAAGTCTCTGTCTGCGGGCTAGTGAAATGTGTTACTTTCAGGTTTCTTTACCATTTTAAAGGAGACCTTTTAGGGATCATGAATTTCATAGGCTCTAAATGAGCTAAGAATTCTCTGCAGAACTTCATGCCCCACCACTCATTCTATCTTAATGACCAGAGTACAATTCCTGTGTGTGAATTATGGTTCTTTCTCCCTACCTTTCTCTCTTGTTTCCCACTAGTTTGGGAACAAGTCAAAATTCTACAGCACATGCATGAGTTGCCTGATCCCCTGACACAAGTACAGTTCCTACCCATGTGTAAATACTTAAACTCTACACATTCATACCAGACACACTGAACATTTCATGCATTCTTCTTGACAATTTAGTGTTCAGAGAAAAAGTGGAAAGGCACCAAGTTATGATAAATACATCTCCGAGAATGTTTTGAGCTGTCATTTTACCCAGTGGCACTTGATGTTTGAGAGAGATTTTGTTCTGGAGCCTGTTCTACTCTTTGTGTAGCTCTCCACAGTAAGAGCTGTTAGGACCCGGAGCATAAGATGATATTTGCATCCTGCAGCGTTAGCAGTTAAGGCATAGCTGCTGTTTGCTCAGTGTTTGTGAGGTTGTGAATGTGTGAGGGAAAGGAAGCAGTTACTGAATATTCTCAGGTATGTTGATTATAACTTGTTCCTGACGACTTCGGCATCCCAGTTCTTATCTTTAGATACCAACTTTACTCATAGTCTACAGAAAAATGTCCCGTTGGGTGAGGTAGGAGAAAAAGGAAAAAGGAATGAAATGAGTTGGTGATACCATCCTGGTTAGGGGCCTGGACAAGATTTATTTCATGGAGGATAATCATTGCTCACACTCCTCCCGGGAGTTGGATGGGCGCTGCTTAGAGAAAGTGAGAAATAAAAGGCAAATTGATATGGTTTCCATTAAATGCTAATGTAGTAAAATAAGTCACAAGAAATCTTAGCAAATCTCTGTAGATTTACTTTGGGGAACGATGTAAACAGGGCCCTCATACAGATTCTACTTGATACATAAAAGTATGCATCCTTGGTCTAGCGGTGAAGCTCAGTGGCTAAGCATGTGTTTAGCATGTGTAAGGCCCTGGGTTCAATCTCCTGCCCCAGAAAAATATAAAATAAAAGTACACATTCTTTACTAAAGGTAAGTTCAAATCTATATTTAGAATGCATTTAAGTGATATGCGGATTTAAAGGATTTTCTGCCTCTGTCTCTTCTCTCTTTATTTATTTTCTATTACCTGGTAAGCTTATCTTAAAAGCACATTTTATTCTAAGAAAAAAAAAGTTATTTTTCTCACTAAATATCCTTCCACAAAGACAAACCCAGTGTATGTGTTTCAGTATTTACTGCACATACTTGTTTTTATTGCTGAAAAGATTCTGGTGGGAGTCTTTGAATTCTTATCTCCCTCCTGTTTACTGAATTTTCAGGCAGCTTTCTTAGGATTAAACTATCTTTCACTTTCAAAGATAGGGACTGTTAACCAGCATTTCCTTCCACAGAATTTTGCTGCAAGGTCTCTGGCTGTGCCCGCAGCAACTACAATGAACATATAACATGATTTTAAAATTCTATTTTTCATCAGATAATCCAGAAACTCAAGTGAAAAAGAAATAGAAAAGTACAACAGCATGTAGAAAAGATTAAATCTACTCCCCCCATCCATTGTGAAATTATTTCCTCCAGAGGCCAGCAGCTTCCTCTATATTCTGCTAGACGGTAACCAATCATTTTGAAGTTATCATACATAACTTTGTACATAGTAATTTATATAAGCACCAAATACCTTCCATTTAATTCACCCCTTAGCATGTGTGAGATGTTTTCCATAGTCTTATTCAACAGAAAGGAAGAGAAATGAGGGAAAGAATGAATGAACCAGTGCTTATCTGATGAGCCAGGTTTGTTTTGCCTTGGGTACCATTAGTTAGTGCCATGAAGCATCTCCACAGTCCCTATTGATCAGAAGCCAAACAGGCCCGGCACAGTCACAGGACTACTAACTGGCAGATGGAGATTTCAGGATCCTGCCCACTGGTTCTGAAATGCCGAAAGAGTTCTCCTAAGTGCAAACTCTGCTCCTCACATTTGTGGCTGTCCCTTAATTACTTCCCCATGGTTAAAGTTTTCAACATGTAGAACCTGTGAAGTTGGACGAGAGGCTGTCCTGTAAAATAT
>PVLD010004324.1:12412-61082 GCA_004027595.1 Dinomys branickii
TTTTTTTTGTGGGGACGGAGGTAGGGCATGAAGATGAAGTTATTTGAGTTAATTGCAAAGCGGTAAGGAAGAGGTTAAACTGGACCAGGAGGATTTTTAAGTCCTTGGCTGGGAGGTTCCATTTGGAGAAAGGTGTAGGGGTGGCAAGAGACGCTAGACAAATTGTATGTAGCTTGGATTTCCGCTCCTGAGCAGTTTGACTCTCACCTGAGGGCGCAGTCCGGCACCTCTGACTTGTGCATGGAAATATTAACGAGCGGAACTTGCCAGACCCACGCCTGGAGAGCGGAGAGCGGGCGCGGAGAGCGCGGCACGGCCCCTTTAAGGGTGCTGGGCCGGGCTGGCGAGGGAGGAGGCCGGGAGCCAAGGGGCGCGGGGAACCCGCAGGCGGGGAGCCGGCCGGGGAGCGTGAGAGCGCAAACTTCAGGCGCTCGGGCCAGGCGGACTCGCGCCGCGCGCCCACCCGCGCAGCATCCTCCTCCACCCTCGCCGCCGGCCGGACCGGGCCGGAGCCGCGTCTCCGCGGCCGCGCGAGCCAGGGGTGCGCCCCGCACCCCGGGAAGTTTGGGCTCCGGTGTAGTTGGAGAACCAGGCACGCGCGCCCCGGGGAAGCGGACTCGGGGCGATGGTGGGCGCTGCGCGGGGCCGGGGGTGCCCGCCAGGCGAGCGTGTGTCCGCGGGGCCCTCGCGGTGCCCGGTGCTCCCCGCATCCCCCAAGTGATGGGCGCAGGGCCCGCCCAGGCAGCCGCCCTCGCCGCACCGCCCCCTCGCTCGCCCTCCGCGAGCGCTCGGAGTCGCCCAGGCGCACCCCCGGCGCCCCGAGCCGGCCCTCGCGAGCTGCCGCCGCTGTCCTGACTGCCGGCCGCGGCGCGGGTGGCCCGCTGCGACCCGGCTCGCCGGCAGACGGAGAAGCACTTTCTGGCCGCGCTCCGCCCGTCCTCACGCCCCAACTTTGCCGCCGCCGCGCCTGCCCTCGCGCGCCGTTCGGGGCCACGCGGGGAGGCTCGGCTGGGCCGTGGAGCCAGGGAAAGGCACCCACTGCCGCTCGGCTCCCGCTCTTTGTTGTGCGCTTTGGACGGTCCTTGGAAGTGGCTGAGCCTCCTCCTCGGAGACCCCGGGACCAGAGACGACCAGCCTTGGAATTCTTCCTTAGCAGAGAGCTCTGAGATATTGACAAGCGTCCGGGAAGGTCGGCGAGTGACTGCCCTGAAACTCTCCTGGCGGATCGACCCACGTTGCTTGTATTAAGCCTTTGTGCGTAGGGTGTGTGGTGTGTGGCTTCATACATTTGGGAACCCCGTTTCTACTCCCTTCTCTTGGCATGAGACTGTATGCAGGAGCCACCCGAGGACAATGATCGCGGAGCCTGCTCACTTTTACCTCTTTGGATTAATATGTCTCTGTTCAGGTAACCCGGCCGTTTTTTCTTCACCCCTGATCGCCCTGGCTCATCCCCTCTCCACTTAGCCAAATCAAACCTCCAGCTGCGTTTTGGCGACCTCTGCCTTCAAAGGCCGCGGGGGCTCGATCTGTGCACACCTTCCAGGAGAAAAGGCACCTAGTTTCCCCGGAGCCCGTCCCTTCTCCCCCACCCCCAAGCTGCCCCCGGCCTTCCCACACCTCGGCCTTCTGCCAAGTTCGGGGCACGCCCTGCCCGGGGCGGACGCACATCCGAGCGCGGGGCGGGAGCAGGCAGCGGCCGGCGGGGCTTGGGCCGCAGCAGTGGGTCCGAGCGTCACCCGCCAGCGGGGCTGGGGCCCGGGCGGGGTTGGGTGGGGAGAAGCGCGGGCGGGCGATCTGGGACTCAGACTCGCCGGGATTCCAGAGCCTGGTCCGCCCAGGTTCTCCTTTCCCGAGCACAAGGGGTTATTAGTAGTTGTTTTATGTAACCAAAGTCTGTAATTAAATTCGATTCTGAAGAAACTTCAGGAAATAAGCCCTTCGTAGGGGTAGGATGTAAACTAGCCGCTGCCTGACTGGGTTTGGAAGGCAAACAGACGGTTGCGAGTAGCAGGGAAAACAGCTAGCTGCCTGGGAATTCTCACTGGCGAGAGGAAACAGAAGGCTGCGTTCGGATTTTTAGGATTAATTAAATAGTGCTGAAGCTCCATCTGAAGTGTTGGAAGGGCGCAGCGGCAGCCTTCTGGTGTGCGAGTACGCGCTGTATCTCTGTCTGCGCTCGAAAACAGTTTGCCTGCGCTCCCTAAGGAACTTCTACTCTGGGCGAACAGAGCCACGCATCAACTTTTTGTTTCTTTCCTTTGGTAGATTCTGGTTTCAATCACGGATCCAATTTCAGGCCTTAGCGCGCGCGCACGCACGCACACACACACGCACGCACGCACACACACACACACACACACACACACACACACACTGTATACACTATAGGGAATCTTTATAGTCCAGTACTGAAAGTCAAATTGCATCAGGGACTATAGGTTAAAGTCTCTCCATTTGCATAATTATGAAGATAATTTTGAAGATGAGTTTGGGCTTTTTGTGGTCGATGGTGATGCTTTGTGGTTTGAGCAATGGTGCTGCTTAAGCCAAATCGTGAATGGGAAATGGAAAGGAAAGAGAAACACTGAATGTTGTCAAATAAAGAGCCGAAGCTCCTGCGATGTGCTTCCTGGCTGAAAGTCACAAGGACCGTTCGAACTGAACTTCGTAATAAATTCACTAAATTATTGCTGCTCTAAAGAAAATATAAACTGAAAGCTCAGCGCCCACATCTCCTAGCCTCGCATGGGGGAGATGAAACAAGCTTTGGTCCCACCTTTCCCAGTTTCCTGCTTGCCTTGTCTGCAAAGCAGCTTCTTTTCTTAGTTTGCATACCTGAGTGATTGAGTGGTTCCCCCAAATCCCACGCCCAGGCGTGGATGCAAATCAAAAACGTTCAGATCTGATCTATTTGTCTCTCTTTGCTCTGTCTCCCCCAGTTTAATTTACAGCTTCAGATACCTTTGAGATTTTTGTTGATTCACCTTCCCGGTTAAAGTTTATTCACGTGTGTAAGTGAAGTGTCACTGTGATAAATGACTGGAGGGGCAGATTACTGAAGATAGGGGGATTAATGGTCATTAGTCACTGTTTGAGCTCAGTTTGTATATGTTGGGACATTTTATCATGGATGTAGATTAAAGATAGGGTCACACTAATAGGGTCTCTCTGAAAGCTGGGGGTGTCAGTGTGCACATTCTGTCTTCACTTGGAGGAGTACGTGGGGGTGGACTTTACTTTCAGACTTAATACTGTGGTTAGTACTTAATATCTGAGAATTATAATTTGAATACATATGGGGCATACTTAGAATCTTGCATTGTTGTGTCGCTTTGTTTTAATTTCCATGTAAGCCTTTGATCATTTTTATAAACCTATAGTTCCCTGTGGTTGTGCTTACCTACCTTGTTTGCCAAGTTCCAGGCCCTAGATGTCTTTGTGAGTTGCTTCCTCATGTTTAACCTGAAGGTTATTTTTTTAATCATTCCTCTGATGACTTTCACTCATGCTGTGAATGTGAACTTGCGCAGCCAGTCAAGTGATTGGCTGCTAGGGTGAGCTCATGACCCTGCTGTTGTGAAGCAACACCGTTGAAGTGAACAAAACTTCACAGAACTCAGATAAGTAACAAGTAATTTGGATGTAGTCAAGACACCTGGTCAGAGAATGAATGAAGTTCTTGAAAGATTGTGTTTCATGTCTTGCCTGCAGCCTAAGATCACAGCCTATCACTTGTTAATGGAGTGTATTTAAGAGAAACTGCAAGCTTAAATAAATCAAAGTGTACTGAGGGGGTAAGGAACCTTCAACAAGATTTAACCTGTAAGAGCATCAATTGGTTGTCAGTAATTTTTTCTTCTACTTTCTTTTTTAAAACTGGGTGCCACTTAAAGTCCTATAGTTTCTTCAAACAGATTATAAACTCCCTTTTCATGTGTTGATGGTGTACTTAATATTAATATTGTATTTAAGAGTGTTTGGGGGCTGGGGATATAGCTCAGTGGAATAAGCGCTTGTCTAGCAAGCGCAGGGTCCTGAGTTCAATCCCCAGTACCGCAAAAAAAAAAAAAAAAATTAAAAAAAAAGAGTGTTTGCTTTTTTATAGCCTTTCATTTTTTAGCCTAGTGCTACAACTTTATTTTAGAGAACTAAGATTTGGTGGGGCGGTTGGGCATCTCTTTAGAAATTCATTTATGAAGGTGGATGTATCTAGTTCATCTACCTGTGCTCTGCCCTGTGGACGGCTGGGCCTTGGCTGAGAGCGGGAGGTGGGGAACAGAAAGGGTAGCTTTGAAAAATCTCTGCACTCTTTCAGGAATTGCTTCTAAAACATTTGTCCTTCATTGACTTCCTCTTCTCAGATCCATTTGTTTAAATCTGCTTTTCAGTGAAAGTGATTGAAATTCAATTCAAATTTAGGATGAATTTCAAAGAAAGTGGAAGTTTCCTAATGCTGTCTTTCCTTTTTTTTTTTAGGGGGCTGGTTAAAAAGAGGATCTTTTTTCATATAAATTTTTCTCTTTGAGCTACTTTTCTAGGTCTCTAGACCCCTCCCCACCTCACTCACTCTTTCTGGCAAGATGGTTGAGTAATTCCAAGGGTTGTTTAACTGACTTTTAAATATACATACCTGAATACTGTGATTCCTTTAAACATATCTTTGATTCCTGATAGTAGGTCCTCTAAAACATATCTCTGGTTAAAATGTTCTTACAGCAGAAAGTTTACCTGAACTTTTTTCTAAATTTTTGCTATGACAAATGTAATATTTTTCTTTGCAATAAAGTGATATAAAACGCTAAATTTCAAGCTAACAATTTTAAGTGTTTACTTATTTATTTTTACCTTAACTTGCTCATATCTGTAGCTTAAAATACTTGAGTAAGAGAAAGGAGTTTGAAAGGATATTTATGATAACACCTTTTAGTGAAGATCATAAATGATTAGTCTTTATGTTGTCTTACATGTGAATAAAAGTGCTAAAGTTATACTTATATTACATTTTGACTCCTTAAAGAATTAACTCGTAACACAAAAATGGAAACTTACTTGTGAGCTTGAATTTTTTTTTGTTAATGAAAAAACTCTAAGGAAATCCAAGCTGTCATCCACAGAAAAGTTAGGCCTAAGGTAATCTACAGGGTAAATAAAGAGTCTGGAAAGAAGAAAGACAAAAGACAGAAGAAACCAGAAGAAGTCTAGAGAAGTGTTCCAGGAATTCTGAGACCAAGAATGAACCTAGAACTGAGATACGGAGAGCCCTGGATAGGCTGCTCAGTGGTTAAGCCCTGGCCTAGCATGTGGGAGGCCCTGTGTTCATCCCCAGAACCACAAAAGCACATGCAAAGTTAACTGATTAATTAAAAACTGTAAAGACAACTGAGTAGATGTAGAAGATGCAGCCAAATCTAAGTGAAGTGAAAGAGGAGCAAGGTGGAAATGAGGGTTCCTGAAAGTTTGAACAGAAGTTCAAAGTTTGCGCTCTCTATTTTAGCTAGATGTAAAGAACTAAATATTTTGCATTTTCTAGAATAAAAAAGTAATGTTAAACATGTTTAAGCTTTCAGTGTAGTGACAGAGCTTTTAAGAGTGATTTTCAATAAGACTTTAGCCTTCTGACTGCCCTAAGGTATCCATGGGGCGTTAAGAATGAAGCAGTGACCTTCTACATCCTGACACGTTTCCTTTGAGAGATCGGTAAGGTGATACAAAGAAATAATTTAAAAGTGAGATTGAGTTCAAATTTTGAACTAAGTGAGAAGCTTGACGATGACTGTGCTGTTCCTGTGCAGATGTGACTGTCACTTCTGGGCTGTTCACGGCCTCATATAGTAGTGGGAACCCTGTAATGCAGAAGCTGTTGGAAGTAAGATGCGCCTTTACCCTGATTTTATAGCTGGGCAAACAACATCATAGAGAAGGTAGGAGATGTGGATGAACAGAGATTTGACCCAAGCTGGCTCCAAAATACTTCACAAGTGAATTTTTCTAGTTTAAAGAGAGAAATGAAGAATTTAAATTTAAAAAACTATGATTAAGTCACTTTTTATGTTAAAACTTTTCTTGAAAACCTACCTAAACAGCACAGCATGAATTAAGTCCTTCATGTTTGGAAGATAGGCATTATTTTTCCTGTCCTTAAGAAAATGGTCTTTCTTCAGGTAATACAGTCAATTCTTTACATCTGTCCAGTTTGCTTGCAGCCTTGGTCTGCCTGCATTTTCTGGCATACTTACACAAGGAGACTGAATGGATGTCGCAACGTGGTCTGCTGGAGGTACCGATGCACACAGATCCTGCTAGTCTCATTCATGTGCACTTGAGGACAGATTTTGCCCTGAATCCCAAGGACATAATTGGTTCTTGTCAGAGAAGAGCCTGTGGAGAGACAATCATGTCCCCTGTGGTTGCTCTTTCCCTCTGGGTTAGCTACGGGCTGGCGGTCATTTAGCAGTAGATGAGCCTTCTGCTTGATTGCTGTTCACAGATGACTCCCTTCATGGTTACTGATCATGGGAGGGTTGAACATTAATACCTGGTTGATCAGCTGGTCGGAAACTGCTTATGCATAGCCAGTAAAGTTGCCATCCTGTGGAGATCAAAAGATCGCCTCCTCTCTCTGCATTTCCGGATTAGCTTGGCTTCCTTCTCTCTTTCTCCCTCAGTGCTTGCTGTCCTTCAATCTTGTGTGGAAGAAGAAGAAAAGATTATAGTGTATAGGGAGACAGCTTTGATCTCCACTTCTTTGCCCTTTCCTCTTTCTCTTTTTCTGCCTCTCTGGGTCCAAAAGGCTGTTTCTAACCCTGGAGGGTGTCACGTTGCTTCCTTCAGGGGAGCTCTGGGCCTCGGTTCCCCGCAGCCACACGGGCTGCTACACATGCCCTCACTTCGGTGAGTTTCCGTGGCTTCCTAACATCTATGACAGTGGTGTTCCACACGTTAAATAATATTTTGAACAACATGACTGTGCATACCTTTCCGACTTCATTCAAGGGGAGAAATCCCTCTCTGGCATTCCTAGGTGTGCATGGATTTCGAGACAGAAAAGAATATCTGAATTTGTCTTATTTTCTTGTGGGTCAGTATATAGAAGATAAAGGATTGTAGAAAATGTTCTTGGATCACAAGTTGGATGCTAAATAGTGTCTAGGCTTAATGCCTGTCACCTAGTTTGACACTTAAATGAAGCGTTAAAAGCACCGTCAATGGATACAAGCAAATGTCAACAGAGCAGTGTGGTTCTGAGCTAAGTAGGAATATGGTCTTTTTGTGTCAAGGGATTGATTTGTCTGCACCATATAGAAAGAAGTCAGCTTTGGTTCCTAATAACATTATAATAGGAATCTATTTTTTAGACTGTTAATCTTCTAGTTAAATAAAGTTTACTAGAAAACATACTTTTAAAGCACTTCAGGCAGTAGCAAGCTACAATTACACTTTTTTAATATGCTTTTGATTGAGTTTTAGAAAATGTCAAGTTCAAAGTATGTCTCTGTTTAACTCATTTGTGTGAGACCCAAAAGGTGGAGACGCTTTGTCCATGGTAAGCCATGGAAGGGATGTGGAGTCCTCAGAATGTTCCCCTGATTATCTGCAGAGGATTCTGTTTGAGAATACTGTTGTAATCTCCACCTTCTACAGATTCTCCATTGAGTGTGAGGAAATCAGTATTTGAAGAATAATAAAATTATTCCATGTACCCATTCAGTAGTTCAAAGGTCATTTTTGATATATGGAACTCTTGATTTAGTTCCAAATTTCATTGCGGATAGCAAGAGAATGGTCAGATGAATGGTCGTAGCGTGTTATATATAGCCAGGATTCGTCTACTGTCGTGTAAAAAATTCAACTTTGTATATTTACTTCTGAACTTTAGAAGAAGAGGAGACAGAAGCGACATTTAAGCTTCTCTTAAACTGATTGAGCTCCTTTTTGTGGTATTAGAGTTTCTAAGATACAAAAAACGAGAATAAGGCCAAAGAATGACTGAAACAGGCCATAAATGTCTGTTTCAAGATTATTTGGTATTGTATGATGCTAATGAGATAAGCTAGTCCTGATAATTTGATCTCCAAAGTTAACCTGTATGCTGCTGTATTTCTTAGTTGAATATGTGATATCTTTTTTCAGTACTCATCAACTAACTTAATTTGCCTAAAGAAATATGTCTGTCTACAGTTCCCCTATCATAAAATAAAATACGTGCTGTTAGTCTCACAGATCTGAAAGCTAGTTTTGTTTACTCAGGCCTCATTTAAAAGGCAGTCTTTATCACTCTGAAACTTCACTAAAATGGTTCTTGCTCATATAACAAAGTGAGTTAAAGCACATTGGTACGTGTTAACTACACACCTCTCAGCAGCTTTAAACTACTCTAGTTGCTTAACTTGGGAAGCAATTTTGAGTCTCCAGACCATTTAATTACCCAGTTGTCTGTACAAAGTAAACTGCCCTATACTAGCTGTGGGAGATAAAACTCATCTGTTCTTTCCTTTTCTTTTGAGAAGAAGCAAAAGTTTCCAGCAATTTGATTTCAAACTTTTAACTATGACTTTCTCAAACTTATGAATTTAGTTGGGGTTGCCAAAACAACCTAACCATGTAGAAGGAGAAGAGGAAAGACTGAAGCTTTCATTTGAATATCTGTGCAAATGGGAGCAGGACTCACCAGCAAGGTCTTGCTATTAATCCCATGACTTCAAGCTAATAGACATATCGTGAGGACAGCGACATTTTATATTCAGCATGGGAAATGAAATGAAATGCATTATGTTATCAGGACTTTCCACATAAAAGGTCAGATCTTCCTATAAATATGTTTATCCTACAATGATGAAAAACAAGTAATTAATTAAATGATGCATTGATGTAGTGTACCCACAACGGTATACACCGAATGATACCCTCAAAGGACTAAGAAGCACTAATAGTATTTCTAATAATAATCATAATAATAATTTTAAAATCTAAAATTTCTAGTGGGCTGGGGATATAGCTCAGTGGAATAATCGCTTGCCTAGCAAGGGCAGGGTCCTGAGTTCGATCCCCAGTACCGCAAAAATAAGATAAAATAAAATAAAATAAAATTTCTAGTGTTATTATCTTCCCAGGATGGTTCTAGCACGTCTCCTCTAAACACTTCAAACAACCATATCTAGAACAAGCCAGTTAGTATTGACCCTGTTTATTGATACGGAAAGTGAGGTTTGGAAAAGTTAAGCTCTTTGTGTCAGTCAGTCAGGTGGAGCGAGGATTTGGAACCCCTTTGAATCAGATTTCATGCTCTTCACAAGTATGAAGACAGAATTGTGTCTGCTCCCTCTAAAACAAGTTCAGGTGAAACTGTAAAATGTATCCATAAAAGTTGAAGTGTTGTCTGTGTAGAGGGAACTACATTATGTTGCTTATCTATTTTAGCTGCTTTTCAGGTGTTGGACTGTATACTGTATCTTTCTGTCATCTCCTCTCTTCTGACCAGCACATAACTCACAAAAAAAGAGTCTGCCATAGTGTTAGAGACCATGGAACAGAACTAAGCTTAAATATAGCATAGTTTAGTGCAATTCATTTTTGTTCAGTATTTGATGTACAGTTGAGATAGTTAAGTGCCAAGTATGTTTTATGATAACTCACTTGTATAGGCGAATTAAAATTTTCTCAGGTAAAATGTAGCATTTCTGGGAACTCGTAAAGGAATTGATTGTTTGGTTGTTGTGTTATTTTTTGAGGTTAAAATAAGCGACTTTGGTCACAGTTAGATGTCACTGACAATAAAAACCAACACACAGTCCTTGGGATAGAATCTGTGACCACTGTTTCTATAAAGGTCTATCCTTCCCCAGTAACAGGTTTTATGGAAAACACAAAGACATTGGAACACTGGTTAACACGTTCCCTGCCAGTGACACCTGAGTCTGTAATAGCTACCAAAAACAGCACTGTAATCAATGTGCTTTCAGAAGTGATATAGCACCTTATATAAAGGTTACATTTTTCCTTTTGTTACCCTTTAAAACATACATTACTGTGGCTCATCTGTAATGTCTTAGGTACAGCTTTCTCAGATGGATTCAGCAGTCTTCCAAACTTATTCCAAATGTGCATAGGGGATCATGTGCATTTTCTTCTCTATTTCTGTAAATTGGTGGCTTTGAAGAAGGCCTAGGTGAAGATCAAAGCTTTCCTTAGTTACTTACTTGGTTGCACTAATCACAGCACTACTATACCTGAAACTCTCTGTTATCCTTAAGGTTTTTACTTTATCTTATGCAGTTCATAATAAATTTATTTTCATGGATTCATTGTTTGCACTTTGCCATTCATTTTAGGCTACTTGTCTATTATTAATGGCTAACATTTTATTCTTAGTAAGTTGTTCATTAACAATTATGATAATAGTGAAAATTATTATTAAGTGGTTTGTTGCTATCCCATACTTTAAAGAATATTTTGGACATAGTTGATAATATACACAGATTGTTAATACAAGACCTAAGTTGTGCACATATAGACAGCAAAGTGATGAATTACATTAATGAGTCTGTGGGCAGTATAGCGATGAAAGATGCTTCTGATATGAGAAAAGGAGAGAGAAATGTGTTTTGGGAATTGGATGGGTCAGGGGGATTTGTTGACAAGAAAATCCTCCCAGAGTGAGGGGATTCTCATAATGGAGATGCCTTGCGCTGGGGGAAGTGCTATGGTGTGCCATCCTGAAAATCCTGTGTAATCTGCAAGGAGAGGTAGACTTTACAAAACTGACTATTGAGAATTTCATTTAAGACATTGTTGTGTTTTAGAGGATGTTACTTAACAATATTATTCATTCTTTATTTCACCTATCAGACAACAAAGTTAAAAAATATCCTGAGCTTAAGGAGTTCACAGGAAATGATTGATTGGTGTGTGATATAGTAGAGACATGAGCACTCTTTGAGCCTATGCTGAGACTGTAAAAAGTAATGTCCATGTTAATTGCTTCTAATTGCATCAGTTAAGAGGACCTAGAGTGTATACATGTTTCAAAACGTCATGTTATAGAGACCATTGATAGAGATATATTTTGTCTATGAGAAAACAAATTTAACTTTTATAAAAGCTTTCAGTAGATGAAGAAAAGATGGTAGAATGTAAATAGAAATTTGATGGCCTGATTCTTAGAGATTATAGCATTTGATGTTTGGCATTTGCTTTGAGGGTATGGATAGCAGCACACAGATAGATAGAATCAGGCACAATTCTACATGTGTTGTTCCTAACCTATCAATCACTTGCATAGTACTTTTAACATCACTTTCTTCTCTGAGTCTCTATTCTCTGCAGTACCCTGAACACATAGTTCACCCTTCCACCACTGCTATCTGTAGCAGAAATTGTCTCTTTGTAGCACAAATGGTTTGATTTACAATTGTTACAAAATTTTTCTTAAGATTAAAACCAATTTGAATTTCTGACCTACAGCCTTGGTTTTATTCTCCACATCTACCAAATGACACTCTGTATCATCAGTCTGTCAGTAGGAAGCTGTCTCAATATTTGAAGACAGATACATTGTTTCTAAACCTGCTATTCTTAAGGGACAACATTCTCATTTGCTCACAGTTGTCTTCCTTTGACAAACATTTTTCTTCTTTGTTGTGTTTGATGTTGTTATTATCTTAAATATGTTTTCTTAATATCTGTCTAAAGTACAAAGGATTTGAAAAATCCATTTTTTAAATTTAAAAATATAATTTCTAAATTTCAGTCTTCTGATAAATCTTTTATTTTATCTAAAATTTCTCTCGGTGCCTAAGATGCCATGTTTTTTGGGATCCAGAGATATAAAATATATTAAGAAGCTAGATACACATTTTCTCATGTTTTTTCCCCACCGAACCATTGGAAAACAATCCTTGCTTGTGTAAAGTCATAATTCTAGGAGGAGAAGAAAGTAAACAGAGGACCTAAGACACAATCTTTCATCTGACTGAAAAGCCCAGAGAGAGCTGGGTAAGGAAAGAAGGGCCTGTAGGAGGTCCTGGGGGAGTGTGGTTGCACCTAGGCATGGAGGAACATCGTTCCAGTTTACCTAAATTTTCAGACTTTTAAAGAGAAGCCATAAACCCTATGTCTAAGTAAAATATCCCAACTGATAAATATGAATAACTTAGTCCTTGCCCAAATATAGCCCCAGGTCACTATTCTGTGGCTGCAGTGTTATACCCTCTGTCCCATGTACAGCTGACCTACGTGTTGTGTATTCCTCAAACCCTAAAGGATCATTCTCCCCTCATTTGTTTTTTTCAGTAGTTTAGAAACTTCGTGCTCTTCTGGTGCTTGGCTTTCCTCGTTGTATTACTTGTACTTTAATGGTTGTCTAATGGCTAAGCGATTTAACCCAAAGCTGCTGTCTTATTGGGAGCTATTTACGTTTTGCAAATTGTATTTGTTGAGCCAGGCAAAGTGATCAGTTTTACTACTGATGTTTATTCTTTTGTTCTAGAGCAAACAAACAAAGAAAACAAAACCACAAGCTTTTTGATGAGCTTAGAGTCCCTGATGAACTAACTAAATAAATATGCTCTTGAATGAGAAGAGAAGTGATCAACATACGCTAAGCTTTGCTGATTGCTATTAGGGTCACCACTGTGTTGCATATAAATTACATGTTAAGAAAACACATTGAGAAATCTGAAGCAGTAGAAGAAATGGAGGCTGTGGCTGAATTTCAAACAAAATCTTGATATTCTGCATGAATTAGGGCAGGATCTCTCCTAAAATATAGGGCCCCTAGTTTATTTTATTACTTGTTTGCAAATCATTTATTTTATTATTTGTTTACAAATATGACAGAAATATTATTAGGAGAGATGCTTAATGTAAAAGGTCAGTAATTGTTTCCAATTGAATATTAACTGCAAATAAAAATAAAACATCTCTTAAATTGTTAATGAAAAATGTTATTGAATTTACAAAATTATTGTTTTATGCAGTTTTTCAAGAGCATATCTAACAATTCTGTAAGGACTTTTGTGCATTGTTCATAAATGTTCCTAAAATAATTCTTAGAGGATTTCTTTAGCCAACATAAGTATGGTATAATGTGCTCAGGTAGTCAAATCTCAATGGATGGTGAAACTTCTGTTAACTATCCCCCTCTGCTCCCTCCCTAAATGCCTTGGTCATTTTTTGCTAGATCTAAGTCAAATATTTCTACATGCAGAAATTTTTATTCATTATGTTTCACTGCAAAGCGCAAAAAATTTCTTTTTGTGTTTGAACGACACATCCTGCTTGAATAATATAGCAAAGTCCCATCGGGGATCATTAGGAGCATTACTCATGTAAGACATCTATCGGGGCAGCGCTCCTCATGCTAAATTCTAGAGCTGTGACTCACGAACAATATAAGATGCTCACAGGCATGAGGCAGGGAATAACGTCTGAGTGGGAGAAGGTCAAGGCACGGGCAGAGAAGAGGTCAGAAGCTGTAATGTGCCCTGAGCAAGGAGAGCTGATTCATTTGAAGCTAGAAACCGTCACCAGCATTTCATTGTCTGCAGGAGGCATGTTTAAAGATGAGCATTATTTGATACTTTGACAAAGTAGCTTGCCAAAAATAACTGATTCTTTATTACTTCAAAGAGTGGCTGTGATTTCCATATTTCTTTGGAAATTATTTCTATGGCTTATTTGCTTAAGTCTTGCTGATTTTTATTGTGCCTTGTGCTATTTTTTTCTCACCAGTTCTATACATAAAGGATCTTCTTTTTTATGAATCATAGAAATCTTGTATATCTGATTTCTTTTCTGATGCAAGAGTGCCTTGTGGTGGGTTGTATTGGCAGTATTGATTTGCTTGTATTGCACACTTGCCTAATTAGAGAAACAAGTCTGGCCAGGTGAGTGAGCAACCTCTTTCCACACTGGCTTTTCTGAGTGCTGCTCCCTCTGTTCAGGACTGCTCTGTCTAGGTAGTTTTCTGTTATTTTCCTTCCAGCATCCTGATTCCTGTTTGGCCTAATGAATCTATCCAGGGGTGTTCTTTTTCTGCAAAGTCTTAACTGCCACAGCCATCTACTCAAGGATTTGATGCACTAACTGTGCTTTTGTTTCCCAGCATCCTCTACAAAACCATGCTTGCCCACCTTCTGGCTGTGAGGTGTATACTAATCATGTAGATCTCCATTCAGACTGTGGGCGTTTAATTCATGAATTACAGTGAGCGTAGAGGCCACACGATGACTGCATAAGAGATTCAGTTAGTATAATTGGCTCATGCATGTACTGATCTTGTTTTTACAACAGTTACAGCAGGGATTAATACTCTTTTATTCTTCTACGAAATTTTATCCTTTCAACAATTAGAAATGCCAAAATTGCCATGTATTGCATCCTTGCATTCCAGTGGGTTTTTTTTTTTTTTTGGTGTGTGTGTGTGTGTGTGTAGTGATTATATCATTTTGTTTGTTTGTTTGTTTGTTTGTTTGTTTGAGGCAGGGCTTTGCTACGTAGTTCAGGCTGGCCTTGAACTGTTAGCCCATGCTGAGCTTGAATTTATGTGATCATCCTGCCTCAGCCTCCCACACGCAGACATTACAGGTTTGTGCCACCTTTCCTGGCAGTGTTGTAAAAGCAGATTTTAGGGTCACTATGATAGAAATGTATAGTGCCAACTTTGGAAGTAACATGGGGATGCAGAAACCTAGTGACACTAAATCTTTCAAAATGAGTTAGACTGAACTTTTGGTGTCTACCTTTATATGTAATTGTCAATTACTCTATGGATGGCTTGTGATAGAGGAAAAAAACATGATTTCGATTCAGATTAGGTGGTTATTGGCTTTGAACCTGTTGTTAAGTAACATCACAGTGCCATGAGTGACTTAATTTCCTTACACATCAAATGCAGGGATTGAGGGAGTTCATACTTAAGTTGTTTCCCCTAGAATTTAAACTGTGTAATTTTTATCCTGAAGATAACACAATGAGCTAAATTATTTGTCACTGAATTTTTTCTTAGTGTGTTTCTCAGCACAACATAGTGATTATAAGGGAATGGGCTTTCAAGTTAAAAATCTATTACCTTGACTAAGTTATGTCATTTTTCTCCTTCTTTATCAGTAAATTGGAGGTAATATGGGCACCTACTTGATAAGAGTGCTGTGTAATTAACACATGTGAAGTGCTTCAAATAGTATTTGGCATGTTTTAACTTCTGTTTAAGTGTCAATTTTTGCATTGCTTTTATTGCCTTTTTTTTGTTTTTAAGGAACTAGTTTATGATAGTTGCCAGGTACAGGTCCTCATTTACCAATTCCAAACTGAAACATAACTCATATAGAATCCAGACTTTAAGACCTCTTACCAGAGATTTAACAACAAGAAATAAAAACAGCAGAAGAAATAAGAGTATCTTTAAGAGAAAGTGAAGGGTTAATTTGACAGGTTGGAGACAGATTTCTGGGCAACTGCCATGCCAATGTGATAGCCATTTCTATTTGAATAAAGGAAAATATAATATTGTTTATGCTGTACAAAAATGCCAACAATTAAAGGTTGTATCATGTTGCCCTACTATTCCACCCCCGCCAATTTAAAAAAAAAGCTAATGCCACTAAGAGGATTAAGAGATTTGCAATTTACTGTGAATTACTTTAATCAGATTATAGATACTCCTTTCCTGGGAGCTCAGCTCTTTTGGACTGGGGAATGGAGGTTTTCCTCTGGGCCTCCTGCCTGGGACGGGCACTCAGCAAGTGTGGGACATGGAGGAAAACAGGGCCTTGGTCAGACCCTAGAATACTATGGTCTGCCAAGCTGTGAGACAGAAATTCCAGAGGATTAGACAAGTACTAGTTGCAAACTTCACATGTCAAAAGTTTCTTTGATTCCAAAAACACTGTAGCCAGGTCCCTTATTTACTACTTAAATACTTCCTGCAAGACCACAGTGATTGAGTTAGAATATTATTCCTGTGGCTCAAGAATATGCTTTAAACAAGAGATTGACATAGCCTGGGAAATTCAGCATTGTTTATAGAATTACAGGGTGATTAACAGCTTGGTCTCTAGAGTAATTCATTCGTTTAATAAATAATTATCACCTTTTGAATTTGGCCATCTGTACTTTAATATTGGCACTTTAAGTAATGAGTTGTGGGAATGCAATTATCTTTTCTAAATTTTGATCCCTTCGTATGAAATTTGAGACTTGATTAAATTTTTAAAAAGCCATATCCAGTACTTTCTCCATAAAAATATTCCTTAAGTGGGAGCAGTTTTAAGTTGAAATAATATAGAGAAATACTTTCCTGGAGTTAAAGCAATATTACTATACTGAGATCTAGTAGAGTGGGGTTTGTTGCTTTTAATAAGATATGATAAAATTATGTGCTTATTAAAAGGACAAACTGAATTAAAGTACTTATGTCATTCAATGGATGCATTTCAATGTCACAATACTGAAAATTATTTGCAATAGACTTTAGATGCCATGGCCAGAGGAGCACCTTGCTTTGTAATGTTTTTACTGGTTCTGTGTGTGACACGTACACTCGTGTTTGTTTTCTGCGGTTATCCCAGGTCAGTGTTCTCAGTACACCAGTTTCTGCTGCTTGTTGGGTGTGTGCTCCTGGGCATTTCTCAGGGAAGCCTTCCTTGCCATTCTTATTTCCTGTTCATATCAATAATCTCGCATGACCGAGAGGGATGACTCCTGGTTGTTTTATAGAACCGAGTATGCCCGGTAGCCACCAGTCCACCCAGCACAAAGTAGGTGCTTACTAAACGCTTCTCAGATGGATAAAAATTTCAACAGATAACATTAACATGCTGAGCATTCCATTGGAAAATATATTCCCCACTGAAAGAGAATAAGGGGTCTGTTATCTGATATTTCAACCGTCCTTCGCATTAACTGTTTTCTTCCATAAACTTAGTAGGACAGAACTCATAGAGCTTAAGGGTACCTTACTAAGCAGATAGATTTAAGTGTTGAATTGTTTTGAAGCACTTTTTTATAGCTTGTAGGGATATAGCTAGTGTTCAAGAGCCTCATTATTATTATTATTTTTTTTTTTTTTTGCGGTACTGGGGATCGAACTGAGTACCCTGCGCTTGCTAGGCAGGCGCTTATTCCACTGAGCTATATCCCCAGCCCCCAAGAGCCTCATTATTAAAAAATAAATTTTAAAAAACTGCCTGGTATCTTACTGAAATTCTGTCACAAATAGTTGGACATAAAAGATACAGTGAAATGAAAAAAATTTCTTTAGGCTATTTGCTGTTCAAAAATAACTTTTACTGGGTACCTGCTGGAGATAAGAGATGTCTGGACACTGGTGATTGGAGACACTGGTTATGGCCACCACACGGAAAGTTCGGGTTGTCTGATAAGTGAGGGAGACACACGAATGGTTTGATTATTGTGTGCACCAGGAAAGGGATTATTTAATGACACACTAAATACTGAAGAATATCCTTCTCCTTCTGATTGTTTTCCCATGAGTCTAAGCAGAAGAAATATGTGAAGATAGAGAAAAAGAAAATATTCTGCCTAGTGGGGAGATAAAGAATACAAAATTTCAATCAGCCTTCCACATGTAAGCATTCTACATACGTGCATGAAATATTCCAAGAATAAAGGTTGTCTTTGTACCAAACATGTGAAGACTGACTTCTTATGGTCATCATTCCTAAACAATACAGCATAACAATTATTTCCATTGTATGTGGTGTTGTAAGTACTCAAGAGATGATTCAAAGTAGTATCAGATGACGTACATACGTTATGTGCAAATAATATGCCATTTTATTTATTTATTTACTTTTAGTCTTTTGAGACAGTGTCTCACTTCATAGTTCAGACTGGCCTTGTACTTACTATGTAGGTCAGGCTGGCCCTGAACTCACAGTGATCCTCCTGCCTTAGCCTCACATGGAATTACAGGCACATGCTACCATGCGGGGCATCATGCCATTTTAGATAAAGAACTTGAACATCTATGGATTTTGGTGTCCACGAAAGTCATAGAACTCCTGTTTATACACTGAGGAGTGGATGTACTTACAGATCAGTTGTCTGGGGAAACTTTTTCCAGCAATTTGTGGTCAGAATAAGGTTTTCCTATCCTGTGTTAAGTAGGTTGAGTTTTACTGTGTGGCAAAAAAAGACCATTAAATGTTTCTAGGACTGCTTAAGTGCACAGAACTCACTATCAGTGCCTGAAAGGAGGATTAGGTCAATTAAAGTGATACTGGGAAGAGGCAGTGAGTAAAAGCTGTCTGTGGAAGTGAAGCACAGAAGAAAGAATTTGGAATGGTAGGATGGATAGATATGACGGACAGAACCCATAAAAGAGGCGAGATTTCAGGTGACTTCCTGACCCTGTTGGACACCGAGAACCAGTGCTGAGGAAGGAACAGTATGTGTGCAGTCAACACTGTGTGCTGGGTTTTGGCGGGTTGACTTTTTGATGACAATGTGTTGTCAACTGAACATTGTAAAACACCTGACATATGAAAGACTGCATCTGCGATCTAAGAGAATCATCTAGAAATGCAGCGTTGTGAGAAATCTGGGTATCAGCGACAGAAGTCACTCTAATGATAAATTTAAGAGTGTCTTGGTTACTTTTTTCTCGTTGCTGAAACAAAATATCCAACACCCAAAATGAAGGAAGGAAAGGTTTATTTAGCTTACAGTTTGTGGAGGTTTCCATCCATACTTGGCTGGTTCTGAGGCAGAGTGGCACATGTTAGAGGGCAAACTGTTCAGGGCAGCAGAGCACAGCAAAACCAACCGGCCAAAGGAGGAATGGCTGCAGACAGCCTCCTTTTCTCCCCTACATTGTAAACAGCCTACCCCCACCCAGGGGTCGTGAACCTCTCATATAATCTGTATGCCCTCCTCTTCCACAGGCTCAGGATGTTTACAAAGTAAGCACCCCAGCTTCCTCCTGAGTCATTCAGCTAAACCTCTAGATTCCCCAAGTTGACACAATGTATCAACCATAACAAAGAGTAAAAGTGGGGAGGGCGTGGGCCTTAAAATCTAGCTCTTCTGGCTTCTTTCATTGTTCTTACTATTCTAATTTTGGTCACTATAATATGAGTCTGTACATTATATTAGGGATCAGTTTAATAAAGGTGAGAAAATTAGAGGAAACTGTCATTTAGAGTTTGTTTTAGCTGCAGTCGTTTCAACTTTGAACAAGCTTTCTCCTTTGATAACTGCATTGCCAAGTCTGTACTGCACTATTGATTTAGAAAAAAAGTAGGTTCCAGAATAGGCTCCAGTTACAGTTTAATTCATGAATATTTACTGAGTCATCACTTGGTAACGTTATCTGGAATAAATTAGAGGCTTATGGAATCTGAGAGTGGAAAAAAAAACAAAGACGTCTGGTCCAACACACACTGAGAAATTCATTCATGTTTGTGTGCTGAGCCTTAACGTGTTAGCCATTTCCAAAGAGAATCTACTACCTCACTCTGACAGTGCTAAACCACGTGTACTCCACATTATGATTTAGATCTAGAATTACAGAGAGGCTTTCCTGGTCCTCATGAAGGCCCAGGAAGTTTATATTTGTAATCCCAGGAAAGGTTATTGGAATTCTAGCCAATCCATTCGAATCTACCACTTCCAGTGCAACCCATGGCAAGAATAAAGATGATGGCCATCCAGAACAAAGACTTCAACCCAAGGCTGAACCAAGGTTTTATTCATTCATGAAGAAGGGGGTGACTTAGGATGAGTGACAGTAAGAACCGTGGGAAGTAGGTGAGTGCCATAAGAAGGGCTAGCTAGGTAGGAGGCCCGACATCACCCCTGCAAATGCAGAGAAGGATATGCAGAAAAAATAATCTGCATAACACAATTGAGATAGTAGCCAATGTTTTGGGGTGGGTGCTTCAGCTCTGATGTGTAATGTTTGAAGCCCCAGAAAGTCAGCCTCAATCCCAAGGCTCAATCCCAGCCCACAGCGGAGCATTGGCTCACAAAACCCTCCTCATTCTCACCCTTTTGTGGGAATAGGAGGTCCAGGGAAACACACCTTCCACCTCCAGAGATCACCATCAGCACCTCTGCTAGACTGATACGCATTGCTTGAAGCCAATTGAAGGGTAAGAAAAGTCCTTGTTAGCTCTGTACATAACAATACATGGAAATAGGGTCAGTCTCAGCCAAAATGGAGGCAATTGTTCCTCTTTCAAGGAGAGTCACCCAGTGGACCTCTGCATTGCATGTGCCCTCAAGCTCTCTATGTTCAGAGGTGGGGGGTATGGGAAGGCAGCTGGATCCTGGAGACGTTGTTCTCATTAGTGGATCGGTCAGTTGATGCGTACCTAGCTCCTGTACTGTTAGCCGTTGGGCCCTGCAGGAACAATGTGTCCTTAAGGGCATGTCTTTTGAGATATATCTTCCTCCTTGGCTTCTCTCTTCTTTCTCTGCTTCCTAGTTTCTACACAAGGAGCAGCTTTCCTCTGCCGTTGCCTTCCACCATTATGTTTTTGCACTGAATCATGAGTCAAATTAAATCTTGCCTGTAAGTTGTGGTCATCAAGTATTGTCTCCTAGTAGTGGGAAAGCTGATTAATACCTAAAATGCTGCTTCTCCCTCTTTCTCCCCTGCATAACGAGCCCTCAGCACATGTGAGGCAGGCCAGGCATCACGTGACTCTCACTCTTTCTCAATCAGCTCCTAATTCTTCAAGTGTGGGTGAATTAGCCCTTCTGTCTGCTACAGTAGTATGCTGTGCATGCCTTTACTTTAGGGCCGTATTAACTTTATTGCATTGTATTTTATGTTCATTTACTTCCTTTGCTAGATTTTGAATAATTGGAGGTGAAGGAGACTTGTGCAGAGTCCAACACAGTGTCTTATATTTTGGTCTGAGTGCTTCACCTATTGAGCAGACACTCAAAGACATGGCAAATTTCAAGCATAAGATAGTCAATCATTGCTCCTATGTTCATTTATCCAGTTATGGATATCTTAGGATAGACCTCCACTGCACCAGGGCAAACCAAAATGAAAAAATTTTTCTCATGGAGTTTACATGCTAGTGGTCACAGAAGCAGTCAATACTTTTTAATAAAAGATGTGTTTCACAGTGATATTAGAAAACGAATTTAAACTTAGAACTTACCATCAAAAAAATCAGAAATATGGGCTGGCTGTTCCTTCTTTTAGCAAAATTGGAGGGAGGGCAAGAGAAAACCTTATTATCAGGATTTGTCAAGGTTGATATGACGTTTTGGACCAGATAATTCTTAGTTGTGGAACCTGCCCAAAGCGCTGTGGTATATTTAGCTACCTGTTTGGTCTGTATTGTTAGATGCCAGTGGCATTCTTCCAGTTGTGACAGGTAAACTTGCTTAGATATTTTCAAAACTCCCAGGGGACAAAAATTTAGAATAACTATCTTACATTTACATAAAGATACTGCTGAAAAAGAGACTAGGTTGGTTAATAATTACTTATGTATTAACCCACTTGTATATGAACCATACTCTTAAACACATGTAAACTTACATGTATGTATACATGTGTGTTTTTCTCTGTTGTTGCAATGAAAAAAATCACGTCTTTTATATTTTTAGCTACCAAACAACCATAAACCTGCCATGGCATTTGTATGAAGTAAAGGAACTCAACAGTTGTGGGTCTGTGTGACTGCCTTACTAGATCAGGTCAACATAATTTTACTGTCTTTTATTGAAAGTGGGCTTAACTAACACATGAGTAAAATTTTTTACAGACTACATTTACTAGTGTGAAATAGGCAGACTCCTTTTCATTGGGATGATACTCTATGAAATATGTCAAATAGAAATCAGAGTGATGTGATAGCGATGTGGGGAGATAGACCAAGAATGGTTAAAAAAAGATTCTGAAGAGGAGAGGTTTGAGTGGAAAGCTAAGGAATAGAAATACGTGCGGCAAACCATGAGGAAAGTAAGTGCAAATGAATCTTGAGATAGGGAAACCACAGTAAATCATAGCGACAGAGGTGATATATTCCAAATTTACAGAATAATGGGGAGAACTTGTCATTCAACAACCATCCATATCAATTTGTGGAGGCATTGGGTTCATTTTATATGTTTAGAAAATTTTTAGACAACATTAAAATCAAGGCTTCTACGAAGCTACCCAGATTCCTAGCTTCTCTCACAAAACTAGATGGTCCGATAATTTGTGATTCCCCTCACTATGTAGCAGTTTCCACTTGGAAGTAGACTGGAGCTCCAGGCAGGCACTATGTTGGTTTCATGGTACTCTTCAACCACGCCACGTATGCCTCCACTCCGATTCAGGGGCTGTGTTAGCACTTTTTCCCTTCTAATTTAGTGGTGTGAGGACCCAGGAAGGACTTTCTATACTTTCATCTGAATTATGATGACATTAATTAGGGGAGTTACATGATCCACTTGAAACAGAACAGATTACTGACCACGCTCTAAAAGTGGCTTTGTAGAGGTAAAAGTGTATATGGCAGGGGAATATTTAAGAGGTTGCTGCAGAAGAGTTGATGGTGGCTTAAAATGGCCCCAGAAAGGGGAAGGGGAGTGGTCTAGACTCTCAGCATTGCAATTTCAGGTTCTCCGTTCACGTTCACACAGCATGAAGGAACACCCGCCGGAGCCCGGGTCCATGTGCAATCAGAAAAGGAGCTCAGGGTTTGTGCAATGCAGCTATCCTGACCGTAGCATTTTGGAGGCAGAAATCAAGGATTCTACTGATACATTTGCCGTGCATGGGAATAGCGGTAGCAAGGGAGCATTGGTACTTGAAGTTTTCTTTGTTTGGTTACAGAGGGAATTTGTTAGAAATAATTTATATCAATATTAAGTCTGAGGTGCACTGCCTCAGATAGCAGAACAGACACTTCTGGCTTTGAGTCTGTAGCAGCCATTATTTTCCATCTGGCTCTCTAAACAAGCACCATATGAAAAGTGTCCTGGTAGGTTGAATGTATGGATTCATGTCTGTGAGGTATTTATAAACACACGATGTGAATTCTTGCCCCTTCTAGCATTTTAATGGCTTCACATTAAATGGTAGGTCATTATACTTTTCACTGAGACAGTGAAGGGTGATTAACTCCGTCTGGGTTCAACCAGTGTAATTTTAGAGGCTACAAATATTGTTACAAGTCAGGTTAAGGTTTAAAGGTGAAAGTATAGTGAAACTTGACTGAATGACTTTTACAGCATGGAATTAATGTACACAAACAAAGAAACTCTTGTTTTCTTTCCATTATGAGTTCAGAGAACAAATGACTTGCTTGTTAGAGAGAGGAAAATGTGAAAATTAGGTTGGGCTACAATAAAATTCATGCTGTGTGAACCCATTTACTCAGTATTTCAAATTGAAAGTTCTTTGTAAAGGCCTGTTTAACATTGCTGAGATTCAGAAACTTTAGACCCTGATTGCTGATCCCCTTTGTTGAGATAAGACTATCTTAACAAATGGCACCAACAGATTTACTATCTTTTACATAAAAAAGGCAATTTACCTCAATAAAATACTCTAACGCACTCTTTTAGAGGGGGAAATTGCCTTTTTCTCTCCACAAACTGTTTTTAATAGGTCCAACTCCTCCAAATGCTTCCATTCCCTCTATTCCTGTGAGCAAGTACTTTGGGCAAATCCGGTCTTTTTCATTGGTTGGGTTTAAATATTGGAGAATGGATACCAGTTAAGGAATAGAGTTTAAGGCATATGGCTGCAAATAACAAGTGAGAAATATGACTAAAAAATATCCTAAATTGTTCTTTGGTTTTTCTGTTTGTTTCTTGTTTCTCAGTATCAGGCATCAAACTGAGGGCCCCTCTTGTTTGCTAGGAAAGTGCTGTACCACTGAGCTATACCCAATTCCTGAAGTTTGTTTTTAAAGCTGTGTTTAGTATCTACATTAATCTGAAAGTCAGCTGAAAAATAATCTACGCCTATATTGACTAGATTTATTTAAATGACTGGATTTATCAAGGTTGGTCATGTAGAACTTTAGCTTAGTGCTGAAACCTGGAGTTCAACATTCTAGATACTTTTTGAAAATACTAGTACCAATAAATTGAAAATTCTGTTTCTTCCCCTTTAGGATTTAATAGTCTATTTTACATACATCTTTGCTTTGGTTTGAATTTCTATCCAAATCTAACAGGATTTCATGAGAAGAAAATATTTTGGCTCAACAGATTTTGAGGCAAACTTCAAAGAATTTAGGGAACTTTTTTTTAACAGAATGGAAGTGCTTTGATTGTTTAGAACTTGACTGCTCCCTGCAAAAAAAGGAAACCTCAGAGGAATTCACAATGATGTGCAAAGTAAATAACTTTCATTTGGGCCAATCTATCCCTTAAAAAACACAGCAGCCCAATCTGACATCGTTCAAATTATAAAGGTTGGAGTGAGATGAGTAGGCCTGGTCCCTGAGGTCATGGTGGAAGTGGAAAGGTCAAGGCTTTGCACTTAGCCTTGTGTCAACAACGTCATGCCCTAATAAGTCTAAGAACTGATTTGACTGGGTTCAATCACATATAAGTATATTATACCCTTAAGTCAAATAAAAGAGTGGGTAAATGTGAACTGTTAGGCTTTTGTTTTTGTGCCCAAAGTTGACTCAAATTCCAAAAATTTACAGGGAAAAACTACTCTCCTTAACATGCAATTCACTCAAGGATTCAGATTGCTTGCTAAATAGATTTTTTTCTAAGAAATATTTTGGAAAGTGTGTGTATGTGTGTGTGCTCCTATGAGTGTCTTGCCTTTACAAATCAATCTTTTTATCACACATCCTCAGATTGTTAGATAGAACATGTTGCATTCAAGAATATAAACTAATTTCATATGTTTTGTTTGAATTGATTCCTCTTGTGCTTAGAATTGGCTTCCTTCATGCTGTTGAATTGTTTTGGTTGTGTGACGATGGGGGTTAGAGAATAGAGTCCAGAAAATTGTAGTCCATTATTGTGAAACACCCTAAAATACTCCAGCCTTTCCTGACTCCCCATGGCCAACTGGATACAAATATGAACTCTCATCTCCAATACAAAGCTCAGCACATACACTGTCCTCACTCCTGCTCGACATCTTAGGAAAACAGGAAAAACTGATCTATCATTTTGGAGATTTCCTGGAGCAAGATTTTTGATTGCCCTGGAAAATACTAAGCGTACATAAAGATGGTTGAACTTCTTGGATATTGTCTAGGCTAAGATCATTGTGTGATCCCACTGTATTTCTACTCCTTGATTGAGGCTTTAGGATTCCTTGTGCCTGCTGTGGTCTTGACTATTATGTTCTCAGATATTGAGAAGAACTTGACCAGGCCACGACTCCAAGGGCATTTGTACTCTATTTACATAGTAGCGCTTTTGCTGGAAGGTCATAGCAATATTGCTCATAGCTCATACTGCTTTGAATACATAGTGTATAGAATGACACACCTGCCCACAGATGTCACTGAGCCCTGTATTTTTCCTGCCACTCTGGTGCATACTTTGTCCACTTTAGTTTAGGACTGCTTCTCTTCATTTAAGTGAAATGGCTGCTGGTGGTTGTGGAGTCGTTTCACTTTTGGCAATAGCAAGAGGCCTGGACCCCTCTAAATATTAAGTCCATCCCAACTGCCTGATGGGACTATATTCAGATCAGTGTCATCTTTAGATGAAGAAATGTGTTAGGAAAATGATGTGCAGAGGTTGCTTAGCCATGTGAACACGTGGCTCTAGGACAATATCACCTTGGCCTGCGACACTGAGGGAGACATATCCCTGAACAACACCAGTGCTCTTAGGGAGAAGGAATATGCCCACAGTGTCCTTGGGCAAATAAAGAAAGGTATTCATACACCCATAGGTGAAGATTACCAACAGTTTCCCATCACTGTGCTCCAGTTGGGGACTATTTTCTGTTTGGGCCTGCTGCACAATGTTTAATTTTAGCCATAATGTTAAATTTAGCCATAATTTTTATTTTTATAAGCATCTTCAGGGTTTCTGATTACACCTTTTCCAAAATATTTTGTTTGTTTTCTAGGTGTAAAACACCTGCTCCTTAGCTTACAATGGGATTACATTTTAACCTCATCATTGAAAATGTCTTCAGTCAAAAATACAGTCAATACACCAAGCCCACTGATTATCATACACTAAGAGCATGGTACACAGTGGAACATTGGTTGTTAACTCATGGTTGTGTGGCTGACTGGAAACCGTGACTTGTACGTGATCTCCAGTATTTGACAGCTTTGTAGTGCATATTAGTAGCCAAGAAAAAAAAATCAAGCTTTAAAACTCAAATGATGGGTTCTAATGAATGTGTAGTGTGTGCTTTTGTGCCATAGTAAACCTGAAAAATCATAAGTGGAAGCATTGAAAGTTTGGGACTGTAAGTTTTCTCCCTAAATATTTCTGGATACATTAATTAATACTCTCTCCTTTAACTTCTTTAGCAATGGCTAAGTTAGCTCCATTTCCACCCAGGGTCAATTTGTACTTTTAAAATTTCGGCCCTTCCATCTCAGTCTGTCCTCCACCCTGGTATGCCTGACAACACTGTAGAAAAGGAAGCTAATAAAAGTCCTTGGCTTCGGTGTCACAGCTGGTTCCTGTTTGGAATTCTCACTTGGGGCTCTCTGTGAGTAAGCAAGTGTGACCCTTCGCCTTAGCGGGATCAGCAAGGAAGCCAGGAAGCCAGCTGTCAGGCTGCAGGATCCCTCACAGTGAAGAGGGTCTGAGACCGGGTTTTACCTGGTCGTGTTCAGTTTCACTGGGAAAGGGTCTGCTGACTTTGCTGGAGGTAAATGCCAGCTACTTGACTTTGTCTGCAGTTGGGAAGGACCGGTTGACAAGTGAAAGAGCTGCCCTTCTACAGACTTTTACTGAGACCTGTTGCCTCAGTTCCTGTTCTCATCTGTCTTCCAGAGCTCCTCCCAGCCAGGGCATCTCAGTAGATGTCTACATCTCCCACACCCGCTTCATAACAGACTGTACTGAGCACCTCTCTCATTCTTGAACATGTTCTTTCTTCCTCTTTTCTCCAGAAGCTTTTGAACATACATTAACCCACCCTTATCCCTATGAACTTCTCTTTTAATACAGGTTTTAGAAAGAGAGGAGATGACTTTGTGGGCTTGATCTTTATGGTTGATTATCTTATCCTAATATAATTCATACTGACATCTTACCGAGTAGGCTGTTACATCTAAAATTTGACACTGTTGGAATGTAGCGTTCATATTTTCATGCCATTGTTAAACCCCTAAGTAGAACAAACACAAACTGATTCCTCTTGCAATTCATCATGTACGTATTTTAACAGTATGTGTATGTTTATCATAAGTGCAGTATTTGTAAATATTAATTTATAAGTAAATACTGAAATAGGAATCTAAATTCATTGTTTTGGTATTGGTTATTTTAGAGCAGTATGGTTTATTGATATTTTATTTTTTATTAGTACATGTTTGCAGTGTATAAAGATTATATTCTTTATGCAGACCCAGCTCATCTTAGTTCTGTTTCCCTACCCACCCTAGAATGAATAAACCTTGAGATTATAATGTTAAGTGAAATAAATCAGGCACACAAGATTAAATGTCACATAGTTTCTCTTATATGCTATTGGTTATTTATTAGTGACACTGTATCTAACTTATTCACATTTTTACCTTAATTAGCAAGCAACTGACTTATTTGCCAAATCCTGCCTCAGATTCATTAAATATATACGTGTATGTGGGAGAGTAAGCTTGGTGCACAGATTATCTACGACCCGTCTTCTATTTCAAGGCTAGAGGAAATTCATAATACAAGATATTAGATGAAAAAATGGTTTATTTAGCCCAGTGTAGTGGCACATGCTTAGATTCTAGCTGTCCCTGAGGCTAAAGCAAGAGAGTGAAAGCTTGAGTCCAGTCTGAGCAATTTAGCAAGACCTTGTCTTAAAATTAAAAACAGAAAAGGTCCAGGTTAAATCCTCTAGGTGCAACCCAATGCCCAGTACCAAAAAAAAGGGAAAGAATATTAATGGGGAAAATACTAATATTATTTTCTTAGAAAAATTTGGCAGTACTATTTCATTTAAAGGTGGCATCTTTTATCCTAAAGTAGTTATTGTTATCATTCATCACTGCTGAAGTATAAAAATCCTTATGCAAAAGGCAAATACCTTGTTTCTGTGCCCATTTTGGAATGTTATTCTGACTTTTCATAGTTTTTCTTAGACTTCTGCTAAATTACATTTAAGTTTATTTAAACAATTTGGAAGAACAGTAATCTAATATTAAATTTAATGTTTTCATCACCACAGATGTATCTTTCGTAGAAGGTACAGAGTATGGGGTCCTGTTTTTTAAAAGAAAATTAGTGAATAATCAACAATGAGAATTAATTTATACAACAGAAGGCGAAACCTAAGCAGATGCTTTGTGTTTTTGTCCGCCCCCCCAGGCAGCTCAAACTTTCATCTTAAAGCTCACAGAAGAGAGGGTATTTTGTTCTCCCCTTAGGAGAAAGTTATTTCCGTGGTACAAATAGTAAAATCTTACTTCAAAGCACTTATCTCTACATTTTTTGGTGTGTGATACACGACGGCTATTCCACTCCTCATACTTCAAGGTATATTGTGTCTGATTTTTTCCATATCAGTACCCGTATTAGTTCTTTCCTAATGATCAAAATCCATAACTCTCCATCTGTTGCATGTTTCCCTACTTTCGCTGCAAAATAATTGCTTGACTGTTGCTGAAATGTCACAATTAGTTGGAAAAAAGAAATAGAAAACAATAATTCTGCAACAATTACAAAACAAAAGGTTTTCGGCATGGGAAGTAATTGAGTACCACAGGATACAATTTAAAACCGATGATATTTAATCTAATTCATATAAATATCTTTTGTTCCTGAAATATGTCATTGATTAGCTTGGATCTGGTTATGTTTCATGTTTCCAGCAGGTGGGGATAAAAGGTCTCTAGAGATGAAAGTGATCCCGTGTGGGCCATCAGGGGAAAGTTAGAGCACAGACTATTCCAGACTCAAGAATCAGAGCACACTGTGGAAGTTCGAGTGGGCATTATTATTTTTACATCTTCAGAGCTACTTTGCTTTTAATTTAGCTAATGAGATGGAACCTTCCCAGAATTACACAAGATAGAAGAGCCAGCCAGTCTAAAAAGTTTTCTGCTTGTCAAGGGTTGCCTTCTAATTCTGAGCTCTCGTTCATTTTTGGTGAGAACTTTGATGATAGAGGGATTTAGGAAAGGTGGTAAAAGCCTGAGAAATCTAAGTGGAGAATTTGGGCAGCCAGTTCTCTTCCCTAGGATTTGTGTATCCTTAGTGCTCTTAAAGAAGACGCTGCAGTGCCTTTATTTACCAGGAAGTATGAAGAGGCTGCGAAGGGAGTGTAGCAAGCAGACAAGTGCGCTGTCATGAACTGTTAATTATTTCTACTGGGCACAGCTCTGTGTTTAATGACTTGAATCATATAATATCTTTATAGCACAGTTCTTGCCTGAGAGGCCTGCATGAAGGTACAACCCAGAGGTAATTAAACTGTTTTAACGCTATGAATGTAGTCACAGAACGCCGGGACTTCTTGGAAAACACGCAGCTACCAAAGCAACGCTCAGCCTTCTGCAGAGCTCAGTTTGTCACCAGGGTGTTTTCTTCCCATCATCATTATTCCTGCATTTCTTTGCTGGTGAAAATTTTTTGTGAGTCCGAAAGTCCCTCCTCATTTACTTCGATACTCTGTTGTTAGGTATTTTATTGTATTTTTATGTAATTTTGGTATTTCTTTATGTAAAGGCAATACGTAGTTGCTTAATTTTGCAGTACTGATTATTTCAAGGAGATACATGTTTTTTGGAAAGTATTTCTGATTTTTCCCTTCTCCTCGTCTCAAAGTTCTGTGTTTGTGGCAAGAAAAAGCCAGGCAGGCTTTTTTTTGGTTCTGTTTGAAATCTCAGAGCACTTTGTCATGTTTAGGGGAAGAGGTTAACATCCTGAAATACTGCGGTGTTTTATTGCCAGTAAATGTTTTTACTCACCAGTGAAAAGTTTGTAAATAGGCACTGTTTAAGGACACAAAGAGATAATAAGTACTCAGGCTTCTCCCTTCAAATGCTCTATACCTAGTAAAATGCATTGGTGATCTCAGCCCTTCTGAACAATAGCTGGAATCACAAAACCACTGCTCATCATTCAGCCTGCCTGGCATAATTAGTGGCTGGCACTCAAAGGAGACTAAGGGTATTTAAAATAGGGGCAAAAGCTTTTTTTTGTTGTTTATCCGCATTATTCAAAACCAAGACTCTGTGTATCCCCACAGGCCAGACCTGCTGCTGAACAAGAAGCTGTTTTCTGTACCTGTTCTTTAGGTGCAGACGTTTCTGTTAATGTGCCATTTGGCAAGTACTCCATTGGAAATCCAACAACAAAATTTGTGCCTCAGTCTTACGGGAAGCAAACATTTTCTGTTCATTTGGTAAGGGCAGGTAGTGCTGAGCCATCACGGCGACCTGCATTTGATCATGGCGGAACACATGAATGGCTGTCACCGAGGACTCCGCCCAGGGTGAATGGTATATGTCACAAAGCGACTGGAGAGCCGGATTCTGTCAGCATGGTTGACTGGGTAGCACCCACAACTCTGAAGGAACGAGTTTCATTCTTTCTTTCTTCACTGAACGCTGTCATGAAAGCAGGGCCTGTGTGGATAAAAGTTGCTAGCGATGCAAGCACATTAGCGCACACACCCACTCCTTTCCATTATTGGAATTAAGAACTGCTCCAGGACACCACATGGTGAGGTGGGGGCCTGAAGTCGTCTCTCTAGAAACCTCTTGCTAAAATTGCTAATCATTTCCTATTGGCTCAAAGCAAAAGTTCATCTGGCTTCTCATTTTCTTCGGCCTTGCTGTGAGCTCTGTCTCTGATTGCCCTCAACCTTAAATTCCTTATAGCTTTGGAAAGGATGGGGTGCCATAAGCTTGTCCTTTAACTTCTTCTCCCTGTGTCTTTTCTTATGGCTGAGTTCTAATTTCATGCTTCGCACATAAGCTTTTCTTTTAGGTTCTACAGCCCCTTTTCATTGTGAGCATTTTTTATCATCTGCATCATTTGCATCTTAACTGTGTTTAGCTGATACAGTATTTGACTGTGTGGAATTTCCAGACTGTCTTAGAGGGATGGATTTTCTAGGCTTCGTTGGATCTCCTCGCTTTGTTACTGCCTGTAAATCTATTGAATGTTCCATACAAATAATAATTAACAATAAGCACAACAAAAACTTAAATATGTCTAAAACAGTTGTCCTGGGATATGTGGTAGTTTTGGTTGTTATAACTGATTCTGGCATCTGTTGAGCAGAGACCATGGATGCTGCTAACTGGCTTACAATGCACAGCACAGCCCTCACGGAGAAGAGTAACATGGCTTAAAATATCAATAGGAACACCCCCGGGAAACCCTGGTATAAAATGAAATTAGTTTGGTTACTCCTTTTCAACTTCACTTAAAATATTGCTTTTTAAAACTAGTGTTAATACTTCCTTTCATTTTACTGGACCAAAATTCATGTACTTGCCTACAGTGCAGGCTGTTAGCCCGCTGTGTGACTGGCCCGTTCTTCATCCTCTCTCAGCTAGGAACTGGGGAAGACTTCTGAGGCAGAGAAGATAGAGAGAGGCTTACATCTTCTTTACTCTTCAAAGAACGCGTGAGAGGGGGGCAAGCAGAGACCCACAAAGGCTAGACCTAGAAGGCACCAGAAGACTTGTATGACATTTTTACAATTCATTTAAATTCTTTCCCACAGCATAATTATTACTGATCACTTCTGTGTATACTTCCCACACCCTTCTGCTGTGAGCCTGACATTTCTCGAAACAGCCTCTTGACTCACATTTCTCCCTCTAGCCTGGCTGGCTTTGTGAGTCATCTGAACTGTGGTTTGGGGGAGGCAGACCTGCCAGTGGCTCAGGACTTCCTTAATCTCCTGAAGTGTCCCAGGCTCTGTTGCCAGATCACCTCAACCCACATCCCTGATAGCGGGAAGCCTTTGTTCCTGAAAAATGCATCTGTAAAGTTATCATTGTCATCCGTGTCATCAACACGGCCACCACTACAGCCATCCGTCAGGTTTACTGGGGCATAAAATAAATATTAATAAAGTGTATCATAGTGTCAGGCACAAGGGTTTTTCCCCCCTCTCTGGTGCTGGAGAGGAAACCTGGGTCTGCGTGCACCCTGGGCAAGTGCTCTACCACGGAGCCACATCCCCAGCACCAAAGCTTTGGTAATTTACATTTTTATCTCTGGCTTCTCTTATGTGCTTCTTTACCTTTCAACTCATTTGACTTTGCCGCCTCCACATTACAAGTTAGTACAAGTTTGAGCCAATGGCCTTTCATTTTTTCTTGTTAAAAATCTTTCTTTTCTTATTTTCAACAGAATTTCCAGGGTCACTGCCATCTCTCAGCCCAGCTGTCTTACCATGTGAGCCAAAGATGGTGCTGGCTTCTTCTTATTTAAATACTCAAATATTTAAATTTATAATTGAGAATGGTCACATATTTTCCTCTTTCTTTCCTCCATGGACGTGCATATTCGCTCCTATTAGAGATTTGTGGTTTCTGTTGCTTAATGTTTTGTAAATTCCTTCTATTAGCCTCTACAAAGCCAAATGTGACTCACTCCCTGCAAAAAGAGATTAGATGGTAGGTTTGGATAGAATGTTCTACCTTTCCTTATGGCAAGTTTGAAATTTTGAAACTTGTGACAACTTCAGTACAAATGCTTTAGTGGAAAGTGACCCAACCTTGGGGATTGAGAAACAGATCCTGTAAGTGTCTCCCAGGGTTCCTTGTGCTTGCATTTGGGCATGTGAATGGGAAAGAGTGTAACTGGGGGTGCAACTTAGCAGTTGTTTCTGCGCCTCCCCTCCAGGAAAACTGGTGTGTGTGTATGTGGGGGACGTGGAAAAGGGGGTATAAATTTGTTCTTTAGCTACTACCATTGAGGTACAAATGTTAGCTTATCTGTTACTTAATTCAGAGAGCTGTACTGAGTATATTAAAGTTTTCAAAGCGACCATTACTCATTTTTTGTTAAAAGGTCTACAAAAAACTTGGTGGAAATGCTTAATTCTTACCATACAAATGTTTTCAACTCAGCATCTCTGACATTTCTATAGTTTTAAGATATTTTAAAATTCATTTTGGAAAAGTTTAATTTTATAGTGCTAGTTGTTACCATTTTAGGATGTGTATGTTTGTAGGTGTGCAGCGATGTGATAAATACTCACTGTGACCACTCTGAGCATGCAGGAAAGGAAATGATTTAATGGGTATAGAGTTTCAGTTTTGCAGGGTGAAATCTTTTGGAGGTGTATTTCTCAAGAGTATGATACGCATGACACCTCCAAGTTGTATGCTTATCAATGTGGAAGGCAGCAAATTTTATTTTATTTTATTTTTTTTTGCGGTACTGGGGATGAAGGCAGCAAATTTTATATTATTTTCTTCTCACCACAATGAAGGAAAGGTTTCTTATTTAATGCGGCACAAATGTGAACTTCACAGCCATATTTGTTCAGTTATAGGTAGTCAATGTGAGACATCTCTTTCCTGTCTGAGACACTGACCAGAAGTCATGTAAGAGGGTGATGGAACTACGTCTTAAGAGATCTGAATGAGATAATTTGTACAAAGTGCTTAACCTGCACAGTATCTGACTTCATCAATATGAAAGGTTACTATAATACAGAATGCAGTAAAATGAAATATAACATAGGATGACACAATGGCATCTATTTTATATCTTGATGAAATGATTAAGCTCATAAATACAACACATTTACTATGCTTTATATAAATGACTTATTATCTTCAATGGCAGGAAGTAATAATAGTAGTAGTTTATCAGTGTAAATTAATAGGCATTTTAAATTCACTACTTGTTCCCCATTATTACTTCTTCATATTTCATGCTATCTCCTTTAATGTATCATTTCAATATACTTTGTAGAGGTGTTATTCTTATACATTCACATAGGCTGAAGTGTGTTGATGTGGTTTGTGGAATTACGTGTTCTAATTAAGGAAGGAGGAATAAGTAACACAAAAGCTAAATTCTACCTCAAAAAGTTTTATGTTTTTGCTTGCTTTTACCATATATCTTTCAGCTAGGTTTCTTTGTTTCAAATAGTAATAGTTATTTTTGCAGTGTGTGTTTGTTTTAAATGACTACCAGGTGGTAGAGAAATAGTCAAACAAAAACTATGGTGAAGATATTTAAGTTTTTGATATAATGAATGTGACTCTTTTGGAAAAGAATGATATACTAAAATGTTATCTTTATACATTTCTAGTTTTAAAGGCTTGAGAATTTTTGTGTACTATCAAAACTATATAGTTGTGAAATTTTCACAGCATTGTTGCATTGTGAGTGTGCCAGGCAGAGATGAAAGTGGGTAAGATTTTTATGCTTCTGTTTTTAAGACATGTGTGGGAGGGAAGGCAGGGAATCCTGGTAGTAATTTTCACCCTCCATCCAGCCGCCTTACATTTTACTCAATCTTAGAGAGGGAGGTCACTTTCTCATAATTACAGTTTTGAGCTCTTTGAACATGTTGAATTCTTACTTAATGTATTGATTTTTAAATATAATTATAAGGTGAATTTAATTTGGTGTATGTGTTTGGGACATGTGGTATTCCTTGGCAAATCCTCCCTGAAATTATATGCTTGTACATGTATTAAAGTGTAGGAAATTACTGTTTTACTTGTAACATACTCAAGGTGCATTTCAATAAATATAAAGGAATACCCTGAGGCAGGGGAACAGTGAGATCAAAAGCTTATTGTATTTTTAGATGGTTGTTTTATTAAGGTTGCTTATTAATTTAAGGATTTATTTTTGGTGGGTAAAATAACTAGGAGGTAGATCCTATGTGTGTGTGTGTGTGTGTGTGTGTGTTCATTTTCTTTCTTTTTTTCTGTATCCTGTCCTTTCCCACTTCCTCCTCCCATCTTTTATTTTTCATGCTAGTGGCCTTTAATAAACTCCCTGAAAACAGTTGAGCCCCACTTTACTCTGGGGACAGCTTTCAAAGAAAAGAGTGTTATTTTAACTCTTTCATTAGTAATGTGGGTCAAAAGCCAAATACATAGCACATCAACAGAAAATGGTCAAAATTCCTAAGAGCCTCATCTCCCCCAAATGTATAGGATTCTGAGTATGACTGTGAAAGGAGATCATGCCTAGTGATACTTTGTCAGAATGTGATCAACACTGTTGAGGAGACAGAAATCTTTTAACAGTTGCCTTTAAGGAACTGTAAATTTCAACAATTATTCAGTCCATTGCTTCCAGCACCTTTTGTTGGCTTATTAGTGTATAGAACAGCAGGGTTGTAACAGGAGGAAGAGCCTGTGCATTTTAATTAGCTCCAAAGACAGTGTGAGATAAAAGCTGGGATTTCTGCCTCATTTCTTATTTCACATTGGTTGATTAAGGATGCTTTGTGGGCTGAGCTGGCTTGACCTAATCTCAGTGACCACCCATTTATGGAAGGAGAATGGCAAAAGCTTGCTCTAGTTTTCTGAATGGGATTAGGAAAGCACTAATTAGCAAACCCTGAAAGCCATGAGGCATGGATAGGAGCACAGCACCCATCCATAAGAAACAAATGCAGTCTGGGGAAACATTCACCAATTGAACCAATTAATGCTTGCATATATTAGGCACTCGGTGATGTGTTTTCCGTTTCTAATTACTTAACCATGAATAAGAAAGAGCCTGATGTTCCTCAAGCTGTACTTGTTGATTAAATAAATACTTCTGGCCTGAGGAGAGACGTCAGAACTTCAGGAATACTAATGTTGATGAAGAGGTTGGTAAATAGTTGGAGAATAGATCGGAGCTGCGTTTGACCTCGGGCTCAGGGGAAAGTGGCCTGGAATATAGTCTACAGAACTTTTAGGTTAATGTTTTCTGCTTAAGTACAGTCAGATTCTAATTACCGACCAGCAAAATGATGCATTTTGGAACGATGCAGCCCTTTAATTCTCTCTTATGTACCTGCTTCTAATTGCACAGAATATTACGGGAAAAGCCCAGGCTGTGGAAAGAGCCAAATGAGACCCAGATGTGCAGCCCTGTGCATGTGTAACTTGCGGGACATCAGGGAGGGCACTTACATCTTTGAGTCTCAGCCTCTCCATTTTCACAAAGAAGATACTATCTGTTTTATAACATGTTTTATAAACATGTTTTTATTTATTATAACATAAAAATAGTGTGTGTAATGTCATGGGTTGTACATGGCCTGGAATAAGGCTTCCCAAAGTGTTTTTTCCATTACTATTACTAATATCAGTGTTGTTACTTCTCATCATTTCAAGCAAATGTATAGCATCAGCATATGATGAAATGAAAACAGGAGATTTCTAGTCTTAAAATTTGGCTCTAAGAAAAAAAGCTTAGGCTGATGTTTTCAAAATGAAACCGAGAGTTGAACATTGATGTCTTTTATTCATCCTTTATTTCCTACTTTGGATTAGCCATTAGGTGGAAGTGTATATTTTTATTAATTTTATATTTGTTAACATGTAATTCATTTATAAATAGATTTGTAAATCTAAAATATTAGATTCCCCTCACCAACTACCATTGCCATGCTCTTGGACTGCCCTGCCTCCAGGACCATGAGCTAATGAAATTTCTATTTTCAAACAAATAAATACCAGATTCAGCCAATCTACTTGGTGGCAGTTTTTGAAATCTGTAGAACTAGATTGCAAGTAAGAAATGGACAGTGAGAATAACATAAGATTCTGAATATGCATATGGTTTTGAATAAGGACTTAACATTCCATGAATTTTGAATATCTATATAGAAAATTCTTTGAGTGTATCTCAATCAATGAATAGAATTTAATAACGCCATCTAAAGTTAGAAGAAAAAAATGCTATTTATTTTTAAGCATTACCAATATATGTATTACCCGTATACATATACAATATACACAAATTGCAGTTCGCGCTTAATATATATATTGGCAATATATAAAAATAAATAGCAAAGCATTTTGTTTTCTCAGTTTAGGAGACCGATACTGAAAATTCATCGAATGTTAAGTCCTTTCTTCTGGTGCAGAACTAGGCATGCCTAGGTCAGGTCCTGCAGGATCATAACTACTAGTGTGAGTGATGCATAAGTTCACCAGTAGCGTGCGGAACTCCTGCTGGGAGATGGTGACACTGGGGATGTATTTCTGAGTATGTCAGAAGAGTTTTATTTTTTCTTGGTTAGTTTCTTTTACATTTCCCATTATTTCTTTTCCATATAGCTTGTGTGATATATTTTTAAAAATATAGACTGATTGAACCAAATATTTTATGGGATTGTTATGGATAAAAGAGGAAGGTGTAAAAATTACTGTTCCTGTGGGTGTTTTCTTTTTCTTTTTTCTTTTCTGTTCCATGCCAAGGATGGAACTGCTGATGTCACACACGCTGAGCACAGAGTGTACCACAGAGCCATACCTCTGTCCCTCTGTTCCGGCCTCCAAGAAGCTTAAATTACAGTTTGAGTGAAAATGAATATGAAGAATTAAATAGTATATGAGTTTTAAATCATTATGCCATAAAACAAAGAATAGTCATTCAAAACTGCAGCAAGAAATCTTTTCAGGTCAGAAAAGTAGTTTAAATTAATAATATATCTTGAAGAAGAAAGAGAATAAAGGAGGGTGGGTGGGAAGGAAAGGGGAACTTTGGGAAGAGGCGTGTGCACGCATAAAGAAAAAAGCAAACTCGAATCTCAGTGAGTAATCTGATTTTTCTAGATCAGAGGGGAATTGTGGGAACTGAGGTTGAAAAAGGCACACTGAGGTCAGGTTGCGGAAGGTTTCACCTGACAGGCTAAGTGGTTTGGAATTTATTTTGTAGACAATTGGGAATATTCTGTTTAAATGACCACAGCTATTTTAGCAAAGAAGTGGTTTAATGCACTTCTTTGCCAGGTGAGTGCTGCTGAAGTTCTCGTAGAAGGTTTTTTCTAAGTGCAGGAAGAATTTAAAGACAAAAGGCACTTGGTGTTAGGCAGAGGTTTGATTTTAATTTTGAAAATGTAGTAAGGTATATCTTAGATTTGTTGTAATTCATAAAGTTTATGAAGCAACCACATATATGGGTCTTTAAGGAAGCTTTGGAGAAGGTCAAGCTGCTGTTCTTATTCTGCTATGCGAAGGATTACCATGTGTGCTTATAGCTGGACTGTAAGTCTCTTGTAATGCAAAAGAGATTCTTACTTGATTATGTTAAGTGAAGGGCTTCTCAAAAGTAGATCTGTGCATGTAGTAAAATGTATAAGGCCAATTAAATGCTGATGAAAATGTAGAATTAGCTGGGTGCCTGGCATATCCTGTGTAGTCCCACTATTTAGGAAGCTGAGGCAGGATGATCAAAAATTTGAAGCCACCTTGGACTACTTAGCCAGTTTAGGGCCAGCCTCAACCACTTAGTGAGGCCCTGTCTCACAAGACAAACAAATAAACAAAAATAGAGTTAGCCTAGAATTAGAGTAGAACTAGAATTGGGCCAGTGCCGCTATAGAGAAATAGAAACAGGCCAGGAGTTTGGTCATAAATGGTGAAGGGACCCAGGGTGGACAGCAAAGCTCAAGGTAAGAATTTTGTGGCCAGGTTCCTTAGTCAGGAAGCCCTGTAGGGAAGAAGCAGGTGGGTTACCTGTCCTGGGAGACAGAAATCTGGAATCCCAAGGACTCTGTCAGTCAATTTCGTGTGTCATGGCTCCTGATCATCAAAGCACAAAGACCTACCAAGTAGAGGCAGACTCAGGCCAGGCTCCTCACAGGCTGGGCACCAAGGTTTCCAATGAACTACAGAGAGGAATGTGGCTCTTCCCTCTCCTTTTCCTTTATCCTCTTTGGGAATCGGGACAATACCACATTCAAGGTTCATAGCATAGGACAGTGATGCATTATTTTTGTGCCATTACCGTTGCTTTAATCTTTTACTCTTTAATTTAAAACTCTGCATTTTACTGCAATATTTTACATGTATATGTTGCATGGTATGTGTGCAGCATTTCACCTATGTTACACCTTAATATATGGTACACCTTGATCTGTGTTACACCTTAATCTACGGTACACCTTAAACTATGGACCACCTTAATCAATGGTACACTTTAAATTATGGTACACCTTAATCTATGTTATATCTTAACCTATGTTACTCCTTAACCTGTGTTACACCTTAACCTGTATTGCACCTTAATATATGGTACACCTTAAACTATGGTACACCTTAATCTCTGTTACACCTTAACCTGTGTTACACCTTAAACTATGGTACACCTTAATCTGTGTTACACCTTAACCTGTGTTACACCTTAATCTTTGTTGCATCTCAATCTATGGTACAATTTAATCTATGGTATACCTTAATCTATAAAATACCTTAACCTGTGATACATGTTAATCTGTGTTGCTCCTTAACCCATGTTACACCTTAATCTTTGTTGCACCTTGATCTATGGTACAAATTAATCTATGGTATACCGTAATCTATAAAATACCTTAACCTATGGTATACCTTAATCTGTGTTACACCCTAATCTTTGCTACACCTTAATCTATGGTACACTGTAATCTATGGTCCACTTTAAACTATGGTACACCTTAAACTATGGAACACTTTAATCTATGGTATATCTTAATCTATAGAACACCTTAACCTATGGTACACCTTAATCTATGGTACACCTTAAACTATGCTACACCTTAAACTATGGAACACCTTAATCTATGGTGTACTTTAATCTATGGTATACCTTTTGATAGAATTTTGCATTAATAACACAAAATAAAAAATGCCAAAATTTGGCTTATGTATATATCTTAGGCACTTTATTTTAAGTATTTCTTGAGGGATTATTTTTATGCTACCTTCAATCAGGTAAGGTGTTTTCTGGATCAAAGTTGGATGCTGGGGAAAAGTGGCTTCAAATATGTAAATATAGGAATGTAATTAATATTTTCACCACTTAGGTGCTATGAATTTCTGTTGTGTTTTTGCATTTGTTGCAGAATATCCTGGGCTATGGAAGAGGTTAATAAATTCACTTCAGCGTGATTTTATTCAGTCTTGTTTATTTTAACGTTTATTAGGTATGTGGGATCTAAAAAAACTAAGCAATGAAAAATATTCGTTAAAAGTTTACTTTTATATCAGACTGTTGCCTTTCTTTTCCCTCTCATATTCCCAGCCAATTTTATTTTATTCTTTGGAGACAGGGTCTCACTAAATTCTCTAGGCTGGTCTCAAACTTGGGGCTCTCCTGCCTCAATTTCCCCAGTAGCTGGGATTATAGACGTTGGCCGCTGCCTTGGCTGCATTGGTATTTTCACACTGTATTTCACAGAGTCCTCTCAGTACTTACTAGTTTTGCTTAAATCAGGAAACTATAGTTAAGAAACTTGTAGCCAAGCCTTGCAGTACTGAATGGTACAGTAGGGCATTCTCTGGATCCCAATCTCATTCTGTTTATCCACTGTTCCTCAAAATTCTCCCTGAAGAGGACAGGAAAGCATAGTAGATTTCTCTTTATAAAACCATGGATAGAATTGTTATCACAGTTATTTTATCTGATCAGATTCCCTTTAGGTGTAGGCCAAACACGGAAAGGGAGACAGTCTTTCACATGTTTGTGATACATTATGAATAAATTAGACTGTTAAGTGGCTATTTTCAAAGCTGAACTGAAAGCACTTTAAATAGATATCACTGCAGGATCTTGATCTTGCATTGTGGATAAATATGATGAGACACTTTACTTTTAAAGGGTTTAAGGTGCTTGGACTTTCAAACCAACTGTTTTTCTGCAGGGCCTCATATCGTGTTCTGATTCCCGTGTTAATGAAACTACTAATTTACATTTGAAGGACCCCAAAGTCACCAGAAAAATTACTAATCAAATTGAATTTTCTAGTTCTGATTTAATTTGGTGGCATTAGTAGGCATGATCTTAGGTTCTTGGGGAAGAATTATTGAACACTAACTTTAATTTGACTAAGTATAATGCAATATGAAATTCTACCTTGAGCAAACAAAAATTAAATTATTGTATTTGTATTTGTAAATAGGGACAGACACTTTTTTTAGTACACATTGTGTTTTACATTAGGTTATGGATATTCACATGATACATTTTAAAAAATAGAAATCCATACTGTTAGTGTATATTAGGTAAAAAATGAAAAATTTAGCAGTTGGGCTTTGATAGGAAAACCATTAGATGTGATCTCGTCACCTGTTAGACCCAGCTGTCCCTTTGGGGATTTGGCTTTTGTGTTCTGAGTCCCATTTCTATGAAAACCTAAAGAGGAAACTCTAAACTGCCAGTGACAAGAGCAGCCTATTTTACAAACCGTGCAGTAACCAGGATCAAGTATCAGAGTACAAATTCAAGCCTTTCTCTTTTTTCATATATTCATTTTGGTGGCATTTCATAAAACTATCTTCCTTCCATTGCCAAGCTGAGTAATCAGCTGGTCTGTTGACACCATCTGTCTAAGGAATCCACAGCGGCTGCCATGAGTTTTGGTTCAATTTTCAATAGAAGCACATTCCATCAACTGTCTCACTTTTTAAAATATTTCCTAAGTCTACAGTTCCGAATCACATTCGAGCCTCTCTCTCTCCTCCCTCTCTTTTTGCCTCTCCTCCTCCCTCCCTCTCTCTCCATTGTTCAAAATAATCATTTAATGTGTTTCATAAGACTTGAATACTGTGGACATTACTCATACATACATAGAAATCCTTACATCAGGAACTGGACCGCAGCTCAGTGGTACAGTGTGTACCTCGCTAGCATGCCTTAGGCCCTGGGTTTGATTACCAGCACACACAAAACAGGTTTTTTCCATTGGTCCATGTAATGTAGGATGCCTATAGTGTTGGAGAAGAAACAATTTATGGATAACTTAGTTTAAAAAAAAAATTCTCTAATGATTCCATGTCTCCTTGAAATTAAAACAGGGACAATAATTAAAGAAAAATGCTTTTGATTTGGTGATTATTTGAGGTTTTAGTTTGGTAGCTCATCTCTTTAGTTTTCTATATAAATTACTTTTAGAGCTCAGTTGTACAATACTATTGTATAATTAATGAAGAAAACACAATAGACAACATGGCTTTCTCTAAGCTAATTTATTTTGGGAAAAGGCACACACATGAAATTTTAAATGATAATAAGCAATTTGAATGCTAGTTTTGGTGTTACAAAGACAGATCAAAGGTGGTGTTCCTTGGAAATAAAAATGACTTAGTTTGCCCTGGTCAGGCAAGGCTTTATGGAATACAAGAAGGAAAGTAGAAACTCGAAGTAACTTGAGAACTAGAATGGTGACAGTGTAAAGTTCCTGGCAGCCTCTTAGTGAGAACACAGTCTAGGCAAGAGAACACTGGACTGGACAGGGAAATTCGTGTACTAGTTCTACTGGGTTGTGAGGGAAAGAAGTCTACTGAGTAATGAAAGAACTTCATTGACTCAGTATGCTCAGGCCACAGAAATGCATTGGTGCGATCAGACTTAGGGGCAAGTGGAACTAAGTGAGTAAATTCAGCAGCATGTGTTGGTTCCCTGTCCTTTGCTGCCTTTTGTGTGGTTACTTTGTCTGCTTTCAAGACAAAACTTTTCCATTCAAGAGCAGACATGTTTCTTGGTACCTTATGATGTAACAGCTTTTCTTTGCCAGCCCCAGGTGGGAAAACCCCAGGTAAGGGTTTCCATGTCCCATTGTGCTTTCCTGCCCCAGTAATCATTGTCCCCAGTCTGGGAACTGTGCTGCAATGTCTATGATTATGAGAATAGGAGAAAGATGTCCTGGCCAAAGGACTCAATCACTGCCGCCAAAACATTGCCACCGTGAGCAGTTAGTACGGTCTTGAAGAACATTTTGATTTGTTCCTTAACACCTAAAGACAATGAATGATTTTAATGACCTTTTAAATTAATTTATGAATGAAATCAAGAATGTTATCCAAAGTCAAATGTCTTAACAGGATGCTGAGCTTGTCATATGACGCTAGTACTAGATATGTTGTGTGTTGGTTTGATTTTTGCTTTTGTTCTTGAAATGGGGTTCTTGCTGTGCTCTCCAGCTTCATCTCCAGTTCTTGGGCTCCAATTCCTGGGCTCACGTAATCCTTGTATCTCAGCCCCTGTGCGGGCTACAACTACAGGTATGTGCTTGGCTATTTCTAGTTGTAATATCAGCACCATAACTGTTACATTGTAAAATTCTCAAAGCAGAAAATCCTTAAGCTGTTGAAGGTAAATCTGTAAACCATTTTTCACGTTTATAAAAGAGGTGGTACTATGTTTATGTTACATAGCAGTGACCTGTTTTTCAAAGCACAAATGCTGAAAGAATTGTCCTGCTTGTTTAGCAGACCTTCAAAGATACGCTTTTGACACAACTTGGAAAATATTCTAACCAAGCCTTTGTTGATGCAAGAAGTAACAGGAATTCTAAAAATTACATTGTGGCTTGAAGTCAGCTGCGTGAGAATTAACTAATATGACCAGTGGCCATTTTCCTTTTATGAACATTTATTAAAGGAATGGGTTTAATAGCCTTGGCAATATTTTAAAGATTTAAAATGTCAGTGCAAACTATTTGATTTTTATCTGTTTATGTCTGTTGCCAAAGAAACTCTATCTTCTGCCTCTCCAGGCCTGTTGGATTTCTGGTGTTAGGCAGGTCACAGTAGTATCGCCTTCTGGGGGGCGGGGGAGTGTTGTCTAGCTCATTGAACGCTTTTCAGTCTAACGCATTTTCCTGCCTCAGGACCTCTGTTTCTGGGCACCATTGGTTCTCTGTCATTTTTCATATGCTATGTGCTGCTGTTTCTCTGAGCTCTACTTCAGATCTACCAAGTGAGAAGCCCTGGCTGCTTTCTGGGTGATGCTTCTCTGCACCAGATGGAGGAAAGACTTCGGTGTCCTTATTTTCATTGTGGCTACATCTGAGAATATAAGGACTTAAGAATTAAAATATATCTATACCTTTTTCTCTTTTTTTTGGTTTTGTCTTTTTGAGACAGGGTCTCACTACGCAGTTCAGGCTGGCCTTGAGCTGACTTTGTAGCCTATGCTGGTCTCAAACTCACAATAATCCTCCTGCCTCAGCCTCCTGAGTGCTAGGATTACAGGTGTGTATCACCATGCCCGACCTATATCTAACTATCTCAACAGTAAACAGCCATAGGTCCAAGTATGTGTAAGTGTGCTTGTATTCACGTCATTTACATTCAAATCCCAGCTCTCTGAGTGAGAGTGTAGAAGGCAAACAACACTTGGCACTTGCCTGGCATGCAGGCAGCTTCGGGTTCCATCCCCGGAACACACCCAAGAACTCTGTTTCTGACTAAGAACCTTTGGTTAAGTCACTTGACTCTGTTGCTGTTAGCTTCCTTATGGTAAACAGGATGAAAAAACATCTGTCTCTTAGGGCTTAAGATACGTTATAACATTTCTGGAAGACAGTTTGCTCATTCCCTCCACAAAGATTTTTTGGTTGTTGTAATAATTATTAGCTTTTTTTTTTTTTTTTTCCAGTACCAGGGATCGAACTCAGGACCTTGCGCTTGCCAGGCAAGCGCTTATGCCACTGAGCTATACCCCCAGCCCCTATTAGCTTTGTTATGGTTAGCTCACGCTGTAGATCATTTTAATGTTGAAGTCCATGGATAAGTCATTTGAGCCCCAGCCTTTTTAACGTGTCTCATTTTCAGATTTTAGTAGGTGATGAGGAAGCAACAAGAATGTATTTTATTCTTTAAAATGATAAGGGAACCTCACTTTAATGTCCCTTAAAAATTGTAGGGGTGGATATAATTTTTAATGTGATGGTTAGGGCTCAGGGGTGAAAGAGCTGTCTGTATCAGTATGCTCGGCTCGGGGCACAGTCCAGTGGCAGAGTGCTTGCTTAGCATGCTTGCACAAGGCCCTGGGATCTGTCTCCAGCACTGCCAAAAGAAAAACTGTTTTTATACATGTTATCACGCCTGGTCATATTATTACTCATCGAAGATTCTTTGGCCTGTTTATGTGTTTATCCAAATCAGAGGAGAGAAGAAGGAAAATATATTTAGATGATTTAGTAACATTAGCTATATTATATTCAAAGTATGAAGCAGGCAATACCATCAGCTTTTCAAAATCATTGATGCTTGAACTTAGTTCAACTCAAATGCTATTGATCATATGCTAAATGAGTAACAAGAAAAATTTTCTATTGAGTTACCACACATACATTGTACTATTTCTCTTCCTTTATTTTCTCTCTCTGCTCCCATTCTGAGAATTAAAATATGCTGTAAAATATAAATTGACAAAATAGCCATTTGTACACTGTTCTCTTTCCCCTGTATATGTAAAAGGAATATATTCTAAACCTGCAAAAGTTTCAAGCAAGAAGCATGTCTATCTTAAGTTCTTTTTGTATGGAATACTTCTCTCATAACTCCATGAGTATTTAGCAATGTGCAACAGTTAAGAATAGTAATTTAGCTCTGGCTGCAAACGCCAAATACTTTAATTACTGTTTACTTTTAATTTGTGTGCGATGGAAAATCACATTGGTGTCCATATGATTTTTATATAAAATAATCATTTTCATATGTTTGGCTTCTAGGCTTTTTGAAATGAAAACGTCAGAAAATGTGAGGGTTTAAAATCTCCACATGTGGCTCTGCCCAGAAATGACAACAGGCCGCTGTTTCAGGGCAACACATGCACTACTGAACACATATAAAATGATCCTGTGCTTCCCGAGCGGGTTGACTGGGACTGTCAAGGAAGTGGGGTGCACCATAGGTTTGTTTGATTCTACTATGGTAATAGGCATTTCAAATACCCTGATTTAGGGTCAAGATAAAGTATGTATATTCAGCCTTACTTTGTTAGATCATGTTTCCAACATTCCGTACCAGATAATTACAATCTAACCAATATGTGATTCAAAATGTACTAGGAGAAGAAACTTTAAGCTCATATCTTTCCCGCTGCTCTATTTGGGGCGCTTGCTGTACTCTCTCTTACTGTCCTTCCTTTGTGAATAGAGGAGTCGGATTTTCAGTATCCGAGTTCAATATTGATAGTAGTTATAATTTAAGTGGCCACCAACTTAGGGAACAAAGCTAGAATTTCACTAATTAAAAAATCACTCATATTGTATCAGTCACAAATTATCTTTTTACACTTGAGGAAAAGTGGACTGGTGAGCAAAAGACTAGTTATTTCCTAGAGCAACGCTTATGTCGTATAGATTTTTGATAAATATTTGAGTCCATTACCTTTTAAAAATTCAGATGTTTTCAACTTATTGGAGTAGGGTAACACAAACTTTAGTCATTTACCAAAAATTAGACAGGTCCTACAGAAAGTGCTCATATATCCTCAGATTTCCATCCTTCATCTGTAAATATTCAAAGAGAGGAATGTCCCGGAGATTCAGGGTGATAACATGTGGAAGGCATGGGCTCTTTGTTGTGCCTTTACAAAATTCTCTTTTATTTATCCTTGCAGGTGATGAAATGTAATCTAAAATTCTCTGGATTATCATCTGAATGAGACTTATTTGCCACACAAGAAAGATGCATTGAACATTAATATAAAACATAAATTTTAAATTGCATCATTGAATTCATTTCAATACTATTCCTAAGAAAAAAATAAGAATGAAGTTTGGTCAAAATTGCTTCTTTAATGTCTTACTCATATGTCTTTTAAGGATCAAAGAGTTTACTTTGTCATGTAAAAATCCATTTTTTATTTAAAAATTTATTTCTACTATTACCATAATATTACACCCTTTTCATTGTATGATTTCTATGACTCCTACCTAAGCATCTTGTTAATATTCAGGGTCTCTATGAAGTTGACATATCAAAGTGGTTTGTCTTCAAAGTCAAATCCCCTGACATCTCCAAGGAGGAAATAAGGAAATCTTGCAGAATATCTTTTGATACTTTTGTGACAAAACTTATGTTAAATATGAAACAATTTGATTCCCTACTATGACTTGTTTCTTTCACTTAAAGAGGAAAGTTCATTTTGGGGGCTGTTTGTTTCAGTGCCCAAATGATGGGTGAAATTCTGACATGCTGACATTTAGAAGCTGACAGATAAATCTCACAGAAATTATGCAGGTAATTATAGCTAGTTTGAAAAAAACCTGAAGTTGTTCTCTGTAACATTCAGATTCACTCTAATCTGGTGAGATAATCCATCTTTTTATTAAATGAAGAATTAGCGATATATATATATATATATATATATATATACACACACACACACACACACACACATACATACACACACACACACATATATATGTATATATATGACCCTATGTATGATATATCGTATATTCACTAGATGAAGGATTTGTTTTCCTGGTACTATGCTTGGCATTCAACCCTCTTGATTATATTTTATTTTTTTCAAACTTTTATTTAAAAGTAAAAGAACAACAAAGTAGCATAATAATAGTACAATCAAAACTGAGTTACAGGCAAAGTGACAGGGAATCAACAACGGTTGTTGCATTACATATTGTTAACTTCAAAGTGTATACTCAGGAAAACAGATATAGACATGCAAAATTGATCAAACAAATAATCATCAACTATTCCTTACAGTAAAGTGACCTAAGTCAGTAGTACAACTATGTTAGATATGCTGCATATGCATACATACTTACATACATACATAGATAATTATCCCTTCCTTCCATTTTCATTTTTTTATATAATTTTTTTAAGTGTGAAAGAAAAAGAACTACATCAACAAAGAAAAAAGAGTAAAGCATTAACAAAGAGACATAAAGTAGCACAATAACAGTGTAGTCAAGATTGAATTATAGACAAAGCAACAGGAAACCAATAGTTGTTGCATTGCATATTGTTAACTTAAAAGTGTATGCTCAGGAAAACACATATAGACATACAAGATTGATCAAACAACCAGTCATCAACTATTCCTTACCATTAAGTGACATAAGACAATAGTAGAACCATGTTAGCCATCCTGCACATATGTGTATACATACATACATACATACATTTTTGCCTCTTTCTCTTCTCCTTTCCCTCGTCCCATCTCTTCTTTGCTTTTGAACAGATTTCCTTCATGTCTCTTAGTTTATATTCCCACCCTCAGATTCTTACACGAGTGACACAATACGGTGCTTGCACATGTACCTCTGATTTATTTCACTTATGAGTATGGTGTCTAATTGTGACCTTTTGCCTACAAAGGCCCAAAATCTGTCCCTCTTTATAGCTGAGTAATATTCCATTATACAAAAATGCCACAGTATTTTTTTAATCCAGTCCTCCATGGATGGACATTTGGGTTGCTTCTACAATTTAGCTATTACAAATCATGCTGCTATAAACATGGGTGGACATATATCACAGTGATATGATGTTTTCAGATCTTCTGGGAAAATACCCAGAAGGGAAATAGCTGGTTTGAATGGAACCTCTAGACCTAGTTTGCTGAGAAATCTCCAAACTGCTCTCCACAGTGGTTGCACCAGTCTGCAATCCCATCAGCAGTGTAG
>PVLD010004324.1:61182-127334 GCA_004027595.1 Dinomys branickii
CCATTTGTATTTCTTTATCTGAGAAGTGTGTATTCATCTCAGATGCCCATTTCTGGATTGGGTCTTTGAATTTGGACAGGTACATGTTTTTTAATTCTTTGTATGTTCTAGATAGAAGACCTTTGTCTGAGGGACAGCCAGCTAGGACTTTTTCCCAATTTGTGGGTTTTCTTTTTACTTTGCTGGTGATTTCTTCAGAGGTACAAAAACTTTTCAGTAGGATGAGGTCCCACTTATTGATTCTTTGAAGTGTTTACCTTGCAGTTTCATTTTTGTTCATGAACTCTCTGCCTACTCCTATGTCTTCAAGATTTTTACCTACTTTCTCTTCCAATAGATTTAGAGTTTCTGTTTTAATGTTGAGATCTGTAATCTATTTTGAGCTGAGTTTGGTGCATGGTGATAGACTTTGGTCTATTTTCAGTTTTCGGCAAGAAGCAAGCCAGTTTTTCCAGCACCATTTATTAAACAGGCCTTCTTTTTTCCAGTGAGTTTGGTTGGCTCCTTTGTCAAATATTAGGTGGCTGAGTGTGTTTTTCATTGTGGTTGCATCTTCCAGTCTGTTCCATTGATCCTCAGGTCTGTTTTTTAGCCAGTACCAGGTTGATTTTATTACAATAGCTTTGTAGTATAATTTCAGGTCAGGGATTGTGATTCCACCTGACTTGTCCTTGTTGCCCAGGATTGCTTTTGCTATTCTGGGTCTCTTCTGCTTCCAGATGAATTTGAGGCATATTTTCTCTAGATCTGTGAGGTATGCTAATGGTAGTTTAATAGGAATTGCATTGAATCTGTACATCAGTTTTGGTAGTATGGCCATTTTTACAATGTTAGTTCTTCCTAACCATGAGCAGGGTATGTTTTTCCATTTATGGAAATCCTCTTTGATCTCTTTTTTCAGAGTACTGTACTTTTCACTGAATAAATCTTTCACATTCTTGGTTAGATTGATTCCTAAATATTTCAATTTCTTGGGTGCTATTGTAAAAGGTATGGTTTCCTCAATTTCTCTCTCAGTCTGTTTGTTGTTTGTGTATAGGAATGCTATTGATTTTTGGGTGTTGACTTTGTATCCATCTATGCTGTTGAATTTGTCAATTAATTCCAGGAGTTTTCTTGTGGAGTTTTTGGGATCCTCCATGTATAGTATCATGTCATCTGCAAATAGTGATAGTTTAACTTCTTCCTTTCCTATCCTTATTCCTTTTATTTCTCTCTCTTGTCTAATTGCTCTGCCTAATGCTTCCAGAACTGTGTTGAATAGGAGTGGTGACAATGGCCATCCTTGTCTTGTTCCTGACTTTAAAGTGAAAGTTTTCATTTAGTATGTCCATTTAGTATGATGTTAGCTGTTGTTTTGTCATAGATGGCTTTGATCAGATTGAGGTAGAGGCCATCTATTCCTATTTTTTCTAGGGTTTTTAACATGAATGCATGTTGACTTTATCGAAAGCCTTTTCTGCATCTATTGAGATGATCATATGGTTTTTGTCTTTGGTTGTATTGATATGATGTATTACATTAATTGATTTGTGAATATTGAACCATCCCTGCATTCCTGGAATAAATCCAAGCTGGTCATGGTGTATAATTTTCCTTATGATTCGCTGTATTCTATTTGCTAGTATTTTGTTGAGTATCTTTGCATCTATGTTCATTGGAGAGATTGGCCTATAGTTCTCTTTCTTGGTTGGGTCCTTCTCTGGTTTTGGTATCAGTATAATACTTGCCTCCAGAAATGTGTTAGGGAGAGTTGCTTCCTCTTCGATTTCGTTGCAGAGTTTGAGGAGTGTTGGCATTAAATCTTCTCTGCATGTTTTATAGAATTCTGCTGCGAATCCATCAGGGCCTGGGCTTTTCTTTGCTGGTAAGTTTTTAATGACATTTTCAATCTCATTAATTGATATTGGGTTGTTCAGGATTTTTGAGTCTTCCTGATTCAATTCTGGTAATTTGTACCTTTCTAGGAATCTGTCCATTTCTTCTGAGTTTTCTGTCCTATGGGAGTAAAGGTTTTCAAAGTAGGTATTAATGATGTTTTGAATTTCTGTGGGATCTGTAGTGATTTCATCCTTTTCATTTCTTATTGCATGAATTTGTGTTCTTTCCCTTCTTTTTTTGATAAGGTTGGCTAGGGGTTTATCAATTTTATTTATTCTTTTGAAAAACCAACTCTTTGATTCACTTATTTTTTGTAGAGTTTTCTTCATCTCAATTGCATTAATTTCGGCCCTGAGTTTTATAATCTCCTCCCTTCTTTGGGCTTTTGGTTTGGCTTGTTGCTCTTTTTCTAAAAGTTTGAGGTGTAGCATTAGGTTATTTATTTGCTCTCTTTCTGCTTTCTTTATATATGAGTTCATCACTATAAATTTCCCTCTGAGGACTGCTTTCATTGCATTCCACAGATTCTGGTAAGTTGTATTTGTGTTTTCATTTGTTTGTAGGTATTTTTCAATTTCTTCTTTAACTTCTTGTGTGACCCACTGGTTATTCAGGAGGTTGTTGTCTAATTTCCAAGTGTTTATGCAGTTTTTGGAGTTCTCTTTGTCATTAATTTCCAATTTCATTGCACTGTGGTCAGATAATGTGCATGGGATAACTTCATTTCTTTTGCATTTAGGTAGGTATGCTCTATGGCCTAGAATGTGGTCAGTTTTAGAGAAAGACCCATGTGCAGCTGAGAAAAATGTGTATTCTGATGTTTTGGGGTGGAACACTCTGTATTCATCTACTAAGTCCATTTATTCACACTTTTGGTTCAGGTCTGTTATTTCTTTGCTGAGTTTCTGTCCAGTTGACCTGTCTCTTTGCATCAGAGGGGTGTTTAGGTCCCCTATTACAATAGTGTTATTAATTATTTGATTTTTCATGTCTGTTAAGGTTTAACTTGTAAAGTTTGGTGCTCCATTGTTTGGTGCATAAATGTTTAGGATTGTTACCTCTTCCTCTTGCAGCTTTCCCCTAGCTAGTATGTAATTGCCTTCTTTATCTCTTTTGATTATTTTTGGTTTGAAGTTTACATTGTCTGCAAACATAATAGCTACCCCTGATTTTTTCTGGGAACCTGTTGCATGGAGAATTATTTTCCATCCTTTAACTTTCAACCTGTGGATTTCCTTTTGCGTAAAATGTGCTTCCTGTATACAGCATATCGTTGGATTGTGTTCCTTAATCCACTCTGCCAATCTTTTCCTTTTGACTGGTGAATTAAGGCCATTTACTTTAATGGTTATATGTTGGCTTATTCTTGTCATTCTATTTACTTGTTGTTGTTTTCCTACTTTTGCTCTCTGTTTACTGGCTTGTTCTGTTTGAGGGTTCCTTTCTATTGTTGTTATTGAAATTGTGGTCACTTTTTTCTCTGTCTAGAATATCTTTTAGTGCTTTTTGCAATGTTGGTTTGGCACTCATGAAGTTCTTCAGTTGTTCTTTGTCGTGGAAATATTTTATTTCTCCATTGAATTTGAAAGATTGTTTTGCAGGATACATCAGTGTGGGTTGGAAGCTGTTTTGTCTCAGAATCTTTAATACCTCATTCCAAGCTCTTCTTGATTTCATGGTTTCCGTTGAGAAGTCTGCTGTGACTCTGATGGGCTTTCCTTTATAGGTGATCTGTTTCTTTTCTCTAGCAGCTTTTAATATTGTGTTCTTTTGCTGGATGTCTGTGATCTTGACTATTATATGTCTGTGTGTGGTTTTTTTTCGCTTTATGGCTCACTGGGGTTCTATATGCCTCGATTAACTGTACTTCAGTATCTTTTACTGTGTTTGGGAAATTTTCTGCTATTATTTCTGCAAATATTCTTTTTATATCATTTATTTTGTCTCCTACTGTTTCACTGACTCGTATTACTCAGATATTATTTCTTTTTCCCTCATCTTGCAGCTGTTGGATTGATTTTTCTTGGATCCTTGGTGACTTTATGAGATCCTTCCTTTCATGCTCATTAGCTGCCATCCTGTCTTCAAGATCTGAAATTCTATCTTCAGCTTCATTTGAGCAGTTTTGCAAGCTTTCAATGGAAGTTTTCAATTCCTGGCAATCTCTTTGGACTTGTTTCATTCGTGGTAATTCATTCCTAAATTGCTCTTGTAACGTTTCTATTTGTTTCCTATTTTCTTCTATTCTTTTATGTATTTCTTTTCTATGTGTGCGGAACATTTTTTCCATTATAGTTTTCACTTCGTTTTTTCTCTGAGAGATTATTTCTGCTTTAATCTCTTTTGCGTCCAGATGGAGTTTTTTCTTTACTTCGGATGTGATCATTTCAGAAGTTGCAGGTGTGTGGCTTATTTCTGCTTTAATCTCTTCTATGGCCTGATGGAATTGTTTCTTTATTTTGAATGCAATCATTTCAGAACTTGCAGGTATGTGGCTTCCTAGTTCCCCTATATCCTCGCATCCAGGACTTGTTCTGGGTGGGGTTGAGTTCTGAGACTGCGTTTTGTTCTTCTGTCTTCCCATTTTTGGATATCAGATTCAAACTATTGAGCTATAAATTACCCAGGCAGTTCACCAGGCAAAGTTCCATTGCAAGGGCTGCTCCAATGGCTCCTTCTCTTTGGGAGAATGTCCCTTAAGCTTTCTGCTAAGAGTTCCACTCAAAAGGCTGCTCAGATGCTGCTTTGTGGGCCCAGCTACTCCATACCTAGAGATCCAGGTCTGAGCGTGCACACGCCTCACCTGTCCAGAGTTCTGCACAGGCAGAGGGGCCACCTAGATGTTCCTCTGTGGGCCGAGCTCCTCCCCAACTCAGAGATTCAATCGAAGAGTGCACACAGCTCACCTGTCCAGCTTTCCGCGCCAATATATTTTATTTTGAGAGAGGGTCTTACTGAGTCACTGTGTTGCCCAGGCTGTTCTTACTCTCTTGTCTCAGCCTACAAGAGTCCTGAAATTTCAGGATTCCCCCACTATGCCCTGGTACTAAATTTAGGATTTTAAAAAATTATTCTGAGAGATTTTTTAATTAAAAAGTACTAAAAAAAGTTGTGCTCAACCATTGAACTGTATAACACCCCTGACATTGGAAAAGACGAGACATAATTTTTCCTAACTGCATATGTCAAACGTTATATATCCTGGTGAAGCAAATTTCTCCTCCCAAGTCCTGTCCAATTTGGAGAGACTTCAGTGCCTGGTTTTCTTCCTTTTGTGGTGAGAATAAAAGTTTAGGTGTGTCTTGGTTAATTTGCTCTTATTGCTGAGACAAAATACCCAACACCCAAAATGAAAGAAGAAAAGGTTTATTTAGCTTACAGTTTGTGGAGGTTTCAGTCCATACTTGGCTGGCGCAGAGGCAGAGAGGCACATGGCAGGGGGCAAACGTTCATGGCAGCAGAGCACATCAAAAGCAACCAGCAAAAAAAGGAATGGCTGCAAGCAGCCTCTTTTTCTCCCTTACACTGTAAACAGGCTCCCCCCACCTAGGGGGGGTGAACCTCTCACACAATCTCCATGTCCTCCTCTTCCACAGGCTCAGGATGTATACCAAGTAAGTACCCTGGCTTCCTGCTGAATCACTCAGCCAAACCTCTAGACTCCCCAAGTTGACACAATGTATCAACCATAACAAGATGCAAGGCATGAGTCTCAAAATGACAAGGAGGTTATGAAGGAATGAGTCTGGACTTGGCATTATAGGGGTGGGCTTGATCTGGAGTAGTCACATGACAGCCTCAGTTCGCTGGCTGAGTTTCTGTTGCAGGGAAGCTGGAAGCTGGGAAAGGGTGACCAGGTCTAGATAAGGAGCCCATGAGTCCCATGTCCTTGGATTCCCTCTGCCCTAGAGAGGCAGTGCTTTGGGCTCTACCTAACCCTAAATCTGCAGGTAGGGGTTAAGTGACTTCTAGCAACCATCAACAGAATTGACAGATGGAGTAGATTAAAAGGAAAATCAGTAGAGAAAAACAGTCCCTGGGAAAAGAAGGGACCTGGATATCTAGCATTTATTATATCTATGCCAGACACTCTGTTAGGTACATCACTTGGCTGTCTTAGTCGTACTATGAAGTAGGATTTTTCATTCCAGTTTTATTTTGTTTTAGAGATCAGGAAATTGAGAACCAGGAAAACGCTGAGTAGATTTATATAACAAGTATCAGAATATTGATTTGATGCTGTAGAATTAAGAATGGTGTGCAATAACCAAGTGAGATACGCATTTGCTGTGGGTCCACAGAGGGCGTAAATGCACTGCAGCAGAGCATTTGTCCAAGGAAGGTAGGTGATAGTGGTATTTTAGAATGTGAAATAATTTCTTTTCCAGTCATTTTTAGCGATGGAGCACTAAACAAATGTTGATGCCAGTGTTCCTTAGATGAAGTCAATAAATTCTGAGAATAGAACTTGGCTGTTAAAATGGTACAAATTCCTACTTCCTGTAAGAGGGAAGCAGTTACCCCAGTTTGGAATGGAGTAGCAATATACCAGGTGTTTGCAAGCTTTAATGCGCATGAGAGTCACCGCTGGTGCTTGTTAGAAAGAGACTCTTAAGAGATTTGCCTGAGTAGATTGGAAGTTGGAGCCCCTGACATGTAAATTATTAATGTTACCACCTCTCCAGTTCACTGTGGTGCGCCCTGCAGTTAAAGGTTCTTGGGTATAAATTCTGACTTTTATTGTGATGTATACCACTTTTTGGGAGCTATGGGTGCCCAGCATGATGGCACAGGCCTGTAACCGCAGCACTCTGTGATGCTGAAGCGGGACCCAGTGCGGACAACCTGGTGAATTAGTGGACCCTATCTGAAAATAAAAACAATAAACAAGAAGTGCTGGATATATAGCTCAGTGGAAAGTCCCTGAGCTCAATCCCCAGTAATATACACACATGCGTGTGTGAGTATGCCCGCGCACACACACACACACATGCAGACACACACCCAGACACAGACACACAGACACACACACACACACACACACACACATGCAGCCATAGGTGTAGAGTGTCATTTTCCTTCTTGCAGTTTTTACATAACTATAGATTAGAATGATGTTGCCATACTTAGTAGCCACCAGTTGCATGTTCCTATTTAAATTGAATTAATTAAAATAAAATGAGTGGGTGACCCACACCTGCAGTTCTAGCTTTTTCACTACTCCAGGGACTGAGGTAGGGGGACGTCAAGTTTGAGACCATCCTGGGCAACTTAGCGAGACACTACCTCAAAATGCTGGACTTGACCTTGTGGTAATCCTCCTGCTTCAGCTTATCAAGTGCTGGGATTACTGCCAGGTGCCACCACACCTGGCATTAAAAATACATTTTTAAAAGAAGGACTGAGGATGTAGCTTGGTGGTAGAGCGATTGCTTATTATGAATGAGGCCTTACAGATACACATGCAGTCTGCCAAAACATGTGTGCACACACACAGCAGTTCACCATACTAATAAATTTCTAGAAGCTAATTGCCATCATTTTGAGCACCTCTTGTTATTGTAGAAACCAAAGGTAACTTGTGTTAATCTCATGATGTCTCAATATATTTAGTATTAAAATATTTATACAAGTTTTACTTTCCTTATGTACACATTTTTCCAGTGGACTCTGTATATGTATATATGTGCTGAAAACCTATGACTGATGACTACTGCATCAGATAGCACGTATAATTTTAATCATTATTGCAGAAAGTCTGACAATGCTAGACTAGAATGTAATAATAATGAAATTTTTCTCCTTTACAGTTTTTATGGTATTAGGAATAACAATTAAATTTATCCTTATTATCTATTTATTAAAGTAAGAACAAATATTTTCTTTATGAAAAGGCTTTCATGTTAAACACTTTAGCAGAGATTTCATGCTTTATTAATTTTTGTTCTCTTTTGAAATGAATAAACATTTGTAAAGAAGAAACACATACATAAGTGACTTGGACTTGTATATACAACAGTAATGGTTTTGAACTCCTTTGATGCAAAGAAGTTTTTCCCACAAAAGAATTTCATCCCCAAACATTTCGTACTCTGCTTAAAGTAGTAACGACCTCAATATTTTATTACTTTATAAAATAATCTTAAAGATCCTGTGTAAGAATGAAATTAAGTAGTCTAAACAACTTCCCTGATTTACCCTACATTATAACAGATCATGTGTATTATCAAGAGACTCTAAAATATTCATAGAATTCAGAATTAAATCTTAAATGTGACCATGTTATTTTGGTAGCATTTCCCTACACTTATTCAGTACAATTTGTGATTCAATGTAAGTAGTACATAGATTTGACTTTAACTGAAGCATAATTTTTTGAAATAGTAAACTAGGGGAATGAGATGAAAATAATGTTGAATAATGTTAATAATGTTGAACTTCAAGTTTTTTTAAAACCTTAAAGCTGATACATCATAGTAATAGTTATAAGTCATATAAAACATATGGGAAAACTGAAATTGGTAGTCTCGGTTACCCTCTGAAAGTCATATAAAAGTTTAAAGTAAGTTCAACGTTGTTTTGCATGCGTGTAACCCCAGCACTCTAGGAAGCTGAGGCAGGAGGACTGTACATTTGAGACCATCCTAGGGAATTTAGCAATTTAGGCAGATCCTGTCCCCAATCAATCAATCAATCAATCAATCAATCACATGAGGCATTTGAGATGTAAGTGTGAAGGCCTTGGGTCCAATTCCCAGCACTTAAACCAATCCAAATACTAAGGACCAGCCCTTCATCTGGCTTTGTTCTAATCTTTTAGGGACCAACCCTTAGAGCCTGAGAGCCATTTGCCTGAGTTGCATACATTCTTCCACCCTGATGCTCTTGGAATTCTCATTTTTAAATTTATTTTTTAAAAAATTGATTCGTCCAGATTTGCAGTGCCTCGTGGTTACCTTCACCCTGGGGAACTGGTGCGTGCACTGTGTGTAACACGTCTCCATTCTTTGCTCCCTGCCCGCCCAGGCCCCCCCCCTTTTTTGCCTGCAGCAGATTCATTTATTTCTCTTGGAAGCCCTTTTACAGTCGGTTATTGTGATACGGATTAACACCCAGACCAATAGGTGAAAACCCACGCCGTTGCCCGCAGTGTACATGCCCGCACCGCGGGAGCGCGTCCAAGCCTGTGCCCTCCACAGCACTGCATCTGTAATCCTCCTGAGTCATTTTTGTCACGTTAGCTCCTCAGAACTTTTGAAGAATTTCTGTGCTCCAATAAACTATAATCCAACAGATTGTGAGCATATTCGGAGCTCTAAATGGTAGCCAAAGCTTGCATTTTAACTCCTTTTTACTACTAGTCTAGCTGAATCCCTCACATCAGCCATGCTGGGCTTCTTGCCCTGACATTATTTTATGTTCTTCTCCCAGTATCCCATTTGAGACATCCTTCCAACTCATCCTTTCAGTTCATCTCTGCATACTCTAGGGTTATGGGTTAAACATTTTCCCCAGAAGCATCGGTGGAGTCTTCACTGTCAGCATCTGTGAATGTGATACTTGTTGGAGATCAAGTCCTTGTAAATGATCCAGGCCAGGTGAGGCCATGTAGATGGCCCCTGATCCGACACGGGCGTGTCCTTAGGAAAAGGTGACATTAGATACAGAGAGAGTGCCCTGTAAAAACAGAGTTTGGGATGATACCGCTGCAGCCACAGGTCAGCGCACTGTGCCCCAGGGTGAAGGCAGAGCATGAGACATAGTCTCTCTGTCCCCTCCAGAAAACCATACCTCTGGACACCTCCATCTCTATCCTCTAAGCCCCCAAACTCTCAGGCAATGCACTTCTATTTTTCAAGACAACCATTTGGTGGCACTTCGTTTTGGTAGCCCTAGAAAATGAATACACCTGACATGTGGAGTTTCATTGTTTTGCATTAAAGTCCTTCTTCAAGAATTCTATGACTTTTTCTGTAGAAGGATCCTCTCTCTAGAGAAACACAAATATGTTCATAAGCACAGAGCTTCAAGTAATTTAGCAGTTAAGAACCTCTGACCATCTCAAATCATATCCATGTTCTCAAATCATCTGCATGTTCAACTGCAAGAGACCCCTTCATTCACTTAACATTGTCTCCTTGGAAATGTGCTTTTGATACACCATCACATAATATTTGGGTTCTGAGATTTTCAATATACGTAACCCTTTCACCTTTGGAAGTGTAGTGCACCTGATTATAACATTTTGAAGAGTAAGTTGATTCTTTATGTTCATCCTCCCATCATCACATTGTAAGATTTTATACATATATGATATAAAGCATACACTACATGATATACTCTAATATATAATATGCAGTATTAGGGTATCTCATGTACAAATCCCCAAAACATGACTAGAAGTCACTAAGTGCCCTAAGTGACTTTCAGTGTCAACAGCTATTGCAATTTGTCTTCTTACAAATATTAATTTCTGTGAAAATACTTTTCAACAAAAAATAATTTGAACTTCCTTGCTGGGCAGAGTAAGACCAGGTTTACTTTGCACATCTGGTCTGAGTCGAGCGTCAGGTGAGCTGTAGGTGTGAAGTGATTGAAAATAGAAGGCAGAGCAGGGGCTCTTGCCTGGCAGCTGCGTCCTCAGCGCTTCCATTCTCAGCTCTTTAGGAGTGACCTGAGAGGTGCGCACAAGTTGCTTACACTCTGAAAGGTGTTTTCATTCATCTAAAAATGGTAGAGAAAAGTATCTCTGTGGCTCTTGAGATTGGATCTTCTGAAACTAGCTTTTACCTATCTATAATCGTATCCACTTTCGAGAATTCACAGATATTTTGAGACATGACCTCAACCAGCTAAGAACACCTCATGGCTTCCTTTACAACATGTTTCACTCCTCAGCTTGTGTGTATGGGACTCAGATCAGGGTCCTGGTTTGCTCCAGAGGGTATTATTTGTTGTCCATTTTGAACAAGTATTTTCACTCTGGTGATTAGTTTTTTTCTTTGGAAAATTTGAGAGATGCCCATTTATCTGTTCTTATTCCAACTTTAACGTGCTGTATTAACTTCATTTGCAATGGATGAAAAAATTGACCCATTTAACTGAGTCTGTGGAGTGGTGGAAATATGTGGGCCTAAATACCAAAGCTCAACTCCTGTGACTATGGATCTGCTGTCTTCCTTTCCTTGCAGCTACCATACGGAATCACAGAATAGCCACAATGTTCCTTAAACTTAAATTAAGTTTTAGTTAATTCTGAGGTTTAAAAAGTTCTGCAGGGATCTCAATCTCTGTTCTGTGGTACCTATGAAATATTGAAAAAGTGACGGAATTGTCACAGTTCAGTTCCTTATCTCAAAATTGTAGGTAATAGTGGTGCATACCTTAAAGTGCTTTGACGAATGTAAGAATTAAAACAGCAAATGAAATTGAGCTTACATCATAATATTTCCTATATTTTTTATATTTGCATTGGATTTTTGTCTGTGTTTTCTCAGTAGGTAGAAATTCTGTTCTTGCATTGATGTTACAAAGCATGAAATCTGGTTTGAAGGGCAGCTTTTTTTGATACATATACATATATCTATATATATATATAGATATATGTATATAGTCTTGCAGTAATTTTTTTTTAATCTGGTTAATAAATTAGCCAAGAACCCAAAACTTCTATTATTTGTTTGTCTTTCTGAGACAGGGTCATACTGTGTAATTTGGGCTGTCCTTGAGCTCACCATGTAGCTCTGGCTCGTCTTGAACTCCTGACAAGCCTCAGGCTCCAGACTCCTAGGTGCTGGGATTGTTTAATTTGTGACACCATACCAGTCAGGACCAAGGACTTCTAATTCTTTTTTTCCTTCCTTCTGTAGTTTAGGGCATAATACATTCTTCGTCTTCAAAAAGCTTATATTGTAGGAAAGTTGGGATGTACTTTTAATAGTTTATTTATTATTAATGTTAGTATTGGTTGACATGATTTTTTGGTAGGATATCTTTCTTTCAATCTATTACATCTAACTTATTAATGAAAATAGGGGACAAACCATCATAATTAACCGAGGAGTGATTGAGAGGGTATTTTCTTGGTAAAACTGAGCTCTACTTGGTTAAACCATGATGAGCTGGCCACCTTAGAAGGGCACTGCCTGTATGTAAAAGCAATAGGTAAAATTTGTCCTACTAATCCTCAAAACAATGTAGAAATATGTGTTTTCCACACACTTTCATTTGAAAGTGGCATTAAAAAAAGATATAGTGCGGTTTTCAAAATAAGGTTATTTATTTCTAGGTATTTGTGAGAAATTGGCCCAAAAATGTTAACATATCTCATTACTTAACACATTAAAATTTTGAATTATATTTTCAAATTGTATATTTAAACCACTGAAATGTTTATCTAGTGAGTAAAACAGAATGAACACTTTTAAGATTCTTTGACGCTAATATTTAAAGATATTTGAGGATTAACAAATGTTTAAATTTAAATTTTAGTTCAAAATCTGTTAAGAGGTATAATCACAAATCAAAATGGGTTTTTGATGAGGCATCAATATTTTAAAGGAAATTTGAATCACAATGCACCTTTCCTTGTGTGTTTGATATTGGAGATTCAACGAGACCTCATACGTGCTAGCCAAGTACTCTACCGCTAAGCTATATCCCTGGCCTTAGAATGAATGAAATTAACGTCACAAGTAAGTGTAGTTTTTAAAGGTAGTATTGTTAGACGTGTGAAATTAAAGAAAATTAGATCTTTAACAGATACTCATGCTCACTTTCATATTTTGTGTTTTTAAAGCTTAAAGATAATTTAAAAGTGTACTTGAGAATAATATTCAAAGAACAAGAAAACTGTCATTACAGATAAAATATTTAGAATTTAGAATATTTAACAGGGTCTCACATTTTTAGAGTTACTGGATTTTTATAAAGAAAGCCTTTGAACACTTTATTTTTAAAGATGTGTGCTATATTTACAATTCTGTAACTGAGGTGATTATGTTAAGGGAATAATGTAATATACAGACAGTTATACATTATAATGATATTGAGTATTTGATACAGTAATTCTAACCATTTAGAAACAAGTTACATTTCAGGACAAAGTTCAGTTAATTGTACCACAGCAGTAAGATATATTATTTATACTTAATTTCTCTTTGAAAGGAAAGTGTTTGTCATAAGCAAAGTTTATTTGTAAAATGTGGAAAAATTATAGAATAACACTGAGAAGAAGATATTAAAAGCTTTGATTTTTCTCTAGAAGTACATGAGATTGTAGGTAAATACTATTAGTAACTCTATTGTGTACTTTCTGCATATTTCATAATTTTTTATGACTTATTTTAATTGATACTTGTTTTTATTTATAAAAGTGAGCATAACTGTTTTTCAGTTGATTTTGAGAATTTTTTCACACGATTAAATTTTAGGGGTGTCAGTTTATCATACTGTACTTAATTTGAAATTTTGAAACAAAATTTGCAATTTTCTTTCTACTTCTTGATATCATAATTTTATAATAGGAAACTATAAAATGCTATTTCCTGTTTTCACTGAAAAGGAGGGTAGTTTTGCAAATACAGCTATTAACTGTAAATGTCTTATCTTTTAAAAACATGATCATATTAACTACTGTTATGGTTTTCTTAGTACTTAGGTAGTGAGCCAGTTTAGAATCATCATTATGGATATGGAATCAGGAGCCACATTATCTGAGATGGTAGCTCAGACCTGTCGTATCTTATTTGTGTGACATCTGGTGGATTATGTAACTTTACTATGTCTCGACTTTTTCATCTATACCATGGAGGTAGTAGTACTGCAATTAATTTTTGTGAATATTAAATTGAGTTAATATATTAAAACACTTAGAGAAGTATGTGATTCATATTAAATGCTGTATAACCTTTTGTTAGTATTAGTTAATAGCAGTAACTGTATATCAATAAATGTCACAGGGTTGGGAGAGCAGCTCAGGATTAGGAGTGTAGCCCTGCAGTCTTCTCTAGCATGTCCCGAGTAGGACAATTTCAGAGAACTCAGTAACATTACAGTGAATTCACCCTTTCCTTCAGTGGTTCTCCAACTGTAATTCCATTAAAATCCCTTTTTGTACCTCCCTGTAAAGTATCTGCTGAAAGTCACCATGTCCACAGCATATGACCAAGTATGCATAGGGCCAATTACCTACATTTGAAGTGCCTTCCAGGTTTTTCAAAAGCGGAACAATAAAATAAGCAAAGAGTCTATAGAAGCCAGAAAAAGTATGTAAACATTGTTATGAATAATTAACACACATTCAAAAACACTGTTCTCACATATATTTACTGTTCACATCTTTGAAGAGGTTACTCTTATTTAGCAGATTATCCTTCTGGTTCGTTTTGCCTGTGCCTTACAGTTTACTAAACTTTCTTTGAAAGAGACTATATTTGCTTCTGAAAATACGTACCTATTTTTTATACACGTATCTAGTAAACAAAATGCTTATTTCAAGAAAATGATTCTTTTTCAAAAGACACATATCGTTCTAAAATTAATAAAGCATATCTTCAAAAGAAGAAACAGTAACAACATCAAACCATATATCTCTATGTCAATTCTAGTTTCAATGCTAACAAATAATGGAGAAAAAAACAATTATATTAATACATTCTAATAGTTCTTACAGGCAAAAAAGGAGTTATAATTTTATAATGCAATTGGATTTTAATTCATTATTATTAAAGATGTAAGAATTACTCAAAAATAGGCAAATGTGGAGAGAAAAATAATGTAAGGGTTAAAAATAATTATTTCCCCTGAGTGGCATCAAGCAAGAATTAGCTTATAATGGCCCAGAAGATAAGTAAAATAATTAGGTCTATTTGCTTTCTAGGGAGAAGGAGCAAATGATACCTGTTAATCGGTTTAAATCCATTTCCAGTCTTTTAACTCCTGGTGAACACACACGGCATGATGTAGTTGCTCTGTGCTTCCAGATTTGTGACCCCTGTCGAATTCGTCCCCAACAGCTTTGCACCTTTCCATAAAAGCTTGTTTTTGTCAAAGGACTTACTTTCATTCGTTTTATTTTAAATGCAGTTTTGCACATGCAGCTCACCTAAATTTGTCTGCTACCTGCTCGTATGTGCCCACAAATGTTTTATTAGGGGCTAAGCAGTATGTTAGGGTTGAGGTTACTTACATCGGATATGTGTGCAGTGTCACTTATACATCATTCATGTCAACTTGGCATTTTGAATACTGAAACGGAAAGAAACAGTACTACTAGCTTTATTTCTGTTTGATCACACTTTATGGACAGTGTCTAGCACAGACATAGTGCAGTGTGGGCATTAAATACCTATTTGTCGAGTGCATAAATGAGCACTAAAGAGGTAGATACTGTGTAGGCTTCTGTGTCCTTAGAAATACTTTGAAAGGGTGCCCTCTACTAATAGTGGATTTCTGCTCCCCAGAAACAGAACAACTTATCCTTGTTTTCTGCAGCTGTTTAGAGGGACTATAGACGCCTCCAAGATTGGGCGCTGGTCTACACCATGCCTAACAATATTCAAATACTCGTGTGCTTACCCAGCATTTCTTTCTCCCTGCGTCATTGATCATTCATGGAAGAAATGCTTATTGAGGACCTCCTGAGTGTTCTAGCCACTGGAAGTGCAGAAGTTTTCCACTTATGATGCAACTATTTATTAACTAATCTCAAGTATGTCAAGATTATACGTACTTTCTAAAGAAAATTGATTTCATGACCCTTCCCCTTCAAAATTAGGATACCGCTTTCAAAATAAAGATTAAAAGTATTATATTCCTTTTTAAAAGTCACATTTAAAATACAGATTGATAAATGTATGTAGACATTTTAAAAGTAGGAATTTTTTGTTTTTATCTTTTTGCCCAAAATCTTACATGCTAATATTTCATGTATGGCTGATTTCCCTATTAGAGCAACTATAGGTAAATTTTGCTTTGAAATAATGACTTATTTAAAAATTATTTGTATTTAAGTATTTACTATCACTTAAAAATTAGATTTCAATTAATATTTGGAATATTTAAAATTTTCTCTGTCTTGTATTTCAAATGATTATATTTTTCCAGTGTCATTTATTAGGCCATTTCATAGAATTTATAAGCATGGAAACCAGTATATAAAGGAGGAAAAAGGAGAGAGGAAAAACCAGAATCCGTTTGCTAAATATGTAGGATTTTCTTCAGAAATTCTTCTCCACATCAGAGTACTGCCTATATTTTTAAAGTGAGTGAAGTTGATTGCATTCCTATAGGGATTTCTCAGTAATCCTTTAAAAGGTTATTTTAAGTATTTTGTTTTCCAAAAGTGTAATTGTCTTCAGACAATTACATACTCTTACCGTGCTAGACATTAACAGCTCACCTTTAAAACAATTCAGGGCTTCTTTAAATATGACATGGTAAGACTACCTGTTTCAAAAACAAAGTTAAAAGCTTTATTTTTAGTCTTATAATTGACTTTAAGTTATTGACTCTTAGCAAATGTATCTATAATATACCAATTCCATGAACTTCTAATGTAGCTCTTTAGTAAAAATATAAAATACTGCTTTACTTAATAATTTTTGAGACCTTCTTCTGGCTAAGGAATTACATTTGTACATTTGTAGTTGTTTTCATACACTTTAACTTCATTACTTAAAAGTACATTTTGAATACATAATGTTCTTCTTTCAGAAGTTTAATGTGAGGACAGAGGAGGTTTGATAAACAAAGCTTATTTTATACACTTGTAAGAATATTTTGAGTTTCTACTTTGATGTGGAAGTCTGCTCATATTCTGAATGTTGAGGTTATTAACACCCCTCTGGTGTTTTCATATTAATATAAAAATGAACTGTAAATTCACATTGACTGTAATAACTTGTAAAATGTCCTAATGCATAACAATTCCACAAATCCAAAATTAAGTCTAACTGTATTTTGATAGGAATAAACAGTCATAGAAATATGCCAATACTATTTTTTACAATTGCAAATATTGTCTAGAATCTTTTGTCAGTGAAAATTTCAAGTGTCTAGTTCAGTCTAGCAGTTGAAATAAGCTGTTATATTTTAGAATATGTGTGTGTGTGTGTGTGTGTGTAATATTGTCAGAAGCAGATATTCTGGTCCATTAGAATGGACTATTGGGATACACTATTACAGAACTAACGATCTGTACTCTGGCTAATCATGTAGTTTTGTGTTTATAATAAAAATCAAGTGAATGATAATGTGACTGTTCATCCTATAACATTTTAGAAGCACTACTCTGTGTATTAAATTTGAAAGTATGTGTCTTAGCATACAGTAGATGTATCTGGAATATTTTCTGTAAGGAACAGAGATGTTTTATGGTAAATACTTTTCATCAAACTATATAATGCTTTCCAGTAAAATGATGTTGCCTCTGCTAATAATTGTACTTACTTGATATACTTTTCTTCTTGCTTTTTGAAAGATAGTTCATAGAAATTATGCCAGAATGTGCAAAAAACTGGGCAATTTGAAAATTGTTTTGAGTTGAGTTCTTATCTAAACCTAGGGACCAAGCCTAGTTTGCAAATCTAGGAAGGAAGTAACATCTATAAATTAATAAGAATTCTAATGCAATTCAAGGAGATGATACAGAGAGGAGGATCATAAAATCAAATAATCATGTTTTTGGTGACTTCCAAAATTCTGTATTAATTATTACAATCCATTGGTCAGTGTCATATTGTTTTGTGCATGAGGAATTATGTTGACCTTTAAAGGGGCATTATCCTCCTTTTCGCACCTGAAAAGCCTAGCCTTCGGAGAGATTAAGCATTTTATCCAACTGTGAAAGCTAGTAAGTACTATATTTGATTCCAGACAATCTGAATCCAGTCACTAGTTTTAATTACTTTCCCCAAAGATGCTAGAATAGATTTTTCTCTATATATTCTTTTTTCTGATTCCAACTTTTTCTACTACTGTGTTCCCTTGGATGGTTCTCACGTTTAAAAATCATATTTATTAATATTTTTGTGTCTCTTGGAAAACTTCAGACTGTTAAGTTTGGCAATTGCGCTTCGTATTTCTTTGCTTTTCCAATACATAGCACAGTTCATTATAGAGCATAAGTACTTTAAATCAGCATATGAACAATATACAGATAAATTGATTAGAGAGTGAAAATTGGACTTTAAATACATGAAGACTTCTGTTTGGCATTTTACAGAAATCAAAATCCTCTTGCTTGCATGTTAACTGGGAAGTTTACTCCAGGGCGCATAGAGTGAACTCAGTTAGCAAACCTCCACTTTTCAACTTATTTACAGGTCAGGGGGAAATCTTGCCTGACTGGACTCAGCTGAGGCAATCCCTGCAATTAATGCCCTAGTAGTCTCTCATGTTTAGTGTCCACAGTATTAAAGTGGGAGCAGTGACGGGGAAAATTGTAAGATACACTTACGCTCCCCTCATACTTCTTACCTCTGGGGATCCAGCCATACGATAGTAGATTGTACAGATATGCTATAAAAACAATCGTCGTTCACTCCTAGAAATTCATTTTGGGTTCCTTTGGCGATCACTATAAATGATGCGTTCTACCAGCGGCCCTCGGTCGTTTATGGGGATAGTCTAAAATTTGGATTTCCATTTCTCTACTACGTAGTTTTCTTTAGGTAAAGATTATAATCAAGAGAAATTAGGATAAAACAAAATAAATGAGGGAAATACCTTTCATCATACATAGTTCCTTTAACACGTTCCACTTGCCCTATATTCCTTTACTGTATGTAATTTCAAGTGAAAGTATTTTTTCTGTATCACATGAACTATTTATGCTCATTTGATCAATAATAAGAATGTTTGGGGAGTGTGTATATGTGTATGAGGCCACTTAAACCTGCTCCCTACAGAATGAGTAATTAATGATGCTATTTTCTTATCTTTAACAAGTACCTCCTTGCTGGCTGAAATTCTGACAGGAAAATTACAGGATTGGTGGCTGTGGCGGTATGTGTGTTAATAATTGGTTGTCATTCTGCTCCTTAAAATATAAGTGGGACTTACGTTAGAATGTTCAGAAGCAAGGCTGCTTTAAGATTATTTATATTCAAACATAGGTATGTTGTCAAGGTCATTACACACATCTTCACTCCCACCTGGGACAGATGTCACCAAATTGTCTATTAATATTCATTGTGCATCGGTAGGCTATTAATTGCATTTGGTCCTGTTGTGTGATCTTAGAAAATTGATAAGAAAGTTTGTGATGATGCCTTGTTAAGATACGTGATGCAGATGGACATTATCAATTTTGTAATTTCACCTAAGTACATGAAAAGGAAATTTGGATCCAAACAAGAATTGCTTAATAAACTACTGGGTTTCCCCACCTACTGAGAGATTCAAAAACAAAAAGAAACAAAACCTTAAGTCTAAAACAAAGGTTAGTGCTACGTTAGAAGAGAACTAAAACCATTTCAATGAAAAAAGAGGAAGATTATATAGATATAAAAGTATAGGTAAAACTCAACCGAATAATAATAAAATCAGACTCCTAAATGGTTGTTCTTGTGTTTCTGTTAGAAGTGATGTCTCCATGCAGCAAGAAGTTCATATCCAACTAGGAGTTTGGTTTCCTCATCATAAGTCTCATGTGACTTTGATTTATTTCCTTGAAATACTTAGCACTTACATGTATGTCTTTTTCCAGCTGTGGTTGTGTAAATATTTAAATATTTCAGTCGCTCTATTTATATTTTATCTTCCAACTGAGCAGTTGTTGGAGGAATCCTGCCCTGCCCTTTCTGCGATGCTGATCCTGCCCAAACTCCGTGCAGTTGTTTTCTCAAGGTTCTATGAGGATTCTTGCTAAGGACAGTTGACACTGTCTGTCCTGGCACTGTTATGAGCACACCTCATTCTGCCTCTTTCTTTCACTCTCTCTTCATCTTTACTTTTAAGTTTCCTGACTTAAAAGTTAAGAAGAGTGTGGTTGAAACTTGGTAGTTGCGTTTGGAAACTGTGCATAAAACATGTCTCAAAACATGTCTCTTATTGCATAAAACAGATACCAATTAGCATGAACTAGAATGGAGATTTAGTGTACCAAATCTCAGAATTAATGATCGCAGAGAGATTTTTACATGCCGTTAATGATGAATATTATATACAGAGAGGAAACTGAGACAGAGTAAAGTCTGACACCATTTCGAAGAGGAAAAGTGCAAGCACTAATATAAGGTACTTGGGGTCTTTCTTCCGCATTCCTGAGATTTATACGTGCTCTTCCCTTTTGGGTGTTAGTGTAACTCTCCTGAAGTCTTTTTTTAAGTGCTGCAGGTACAGTTCAGTGATGGAATGTGCCTTTAATATGCTATTCCCTGGTCTCAGTTCCTGGTACAACTTAGTTTTGAGACCGTAAATCATAGTTACATGTATAAGTTGTATAGCTTTTCGCAACTTAGAGATAGAATTTGGATGATACTTCCTTTAAATACGTTGGGAGAACAAAGTTTGGAACCACTGATATTTAGTTGAAATTGTACAAATATTAAAAATGAACCATGTAAGATACATTCTGAACAGTTTAATCTCATATTGGAGAAAGTAACACAGTGTAAGCAGAGCTTATAGTCCTGTTTATTCATCATCAAGTTTTTTATTGATTTGAATGATTATGAAATCACTTGGTTTGCAGGTAGATATTCTACTCAGAAGGAAAGAACAGCAGATATGATCACATTTGAATGATCCTTGAAGTATTTATAGTCTGTAATTGATGTATTAATTTTTCATAGATGAGATTTGAGACAGTGTCGTGCTACGTAGTTCAGACTGGCCTTGAAATCACTATGTAGCCCTGGTTGGCCTAGATCTCATGATGATCCTCCTAACTTAGCCTCCCAAGTGAGGGGATTACAGGTGTGCATCACCATGCCTGCTTTGTCTATACTTAAAAAAAATAAGCAATCAGAGTGAATGCTTTGGTATTGAAAGCAGAAATAGATATATTGTGCTTAACTGTGGATTTTAACCAGTTAATACTAGCAGTATTGACGGAATAGTTGGAGCAAGCAAGAGTTTGGATTTGTCTAGGATTGAATCCCAGCACTGCCATCTCTCAGCTGAATGACAGCTGAGATCTCAGTTTCCCATATGGACGCCAGATACCACAACACCCACCTCATAAAGATGTTGTGTGAGAAAGGAGATGATGGGTGATTACTAGTAGTTTTCTGTTCAATCCCTTTCAATCCAGCTTATAGTTGATTACAGAGACTAATTTATTATACTTTTTAATAAAGATGATGACTACCAGTTATGGTTTATATTATTGAGATTAACCCATCACTCATTGTAAATATGACTCAGATATTGGAAAGTCCCTTCTTTCCCAAAGGTTATACTTTCTGAGAAATGAGAGCTTTCTATATTTTTATCATATGGAAGTGTATTGTTTTACTACAGTCAAATAACTTTTTCTGCTACCCTATTTTCTCTCTTCAAATCATTATATACTTAATAAAAGTGCATGTTTTCTCTTCAGATATATTTCTCAGAAGCAAGTTCAGTGCAATATCCTGTAAGAAAGAATAAGAATCATTCAGTGGCTGAACACTTTTAGAAAATGCTGCATATTACATTCATTTTCTGGCACATAATTATGAATATTAGGAGGACTAAAGACAAGACCCTGAGAACTAAACCTTCTGGGGGTTTTTTTTAGCAATACTATTAACAGTCCGGGGAAAGAGTATTCCACAGAGCATTTCTGAAAATTTAGCCATTAATTTTATGGGGAGCGTTTTTATTGCTGAATCTTTCACTGAATGCTGCTGTATAAACATTGCGGTGAACATGCAGGACTGAGCTCTCCCTTCGCTGAAGTCTTCCTGGCTGTGCTCCAGCTGTGAGGAGGGCAGCTGCAGGTGAGGGCAGAAAGAGCCCTCAGCAACACTACGCTTCAGCACAGCCTGGGTGATCTCCAGGTTCCATAACTGACCATTACTGCCTCTACGCCCTCTCCCTAGACGATTCTATTCTTTTCCCTTGGTTTTGTCTCCAGCTCTATGCTGATCAACAGCTCCAGCTGAGATTTCTTTTCTGAGCTCAACTTGGATGTGCAGCTGCCAAGCTGTCTAGTGGTGCCCCGAACTCTCAGGGTCTAATACTGAGTAAATGTGTCCTCCACCCTTCTTGCCCTCAGCAAACCTCACTCCTGTTCCCTGCCTGCATTGAGAGTGTTGTCCACACACTGGTGAGACCAGAAATGTATAGTCTTGTGGTCTGTTTCAACTCATTTCCATCTTCCTCCAGGTTTCCAGAGAGAAGGTTCTGTTGATTTTGTGACTTAATGTCTCTAGATTTTCTGTACGCGGACGTCTAAGTACAAGTTGTCAGATTTATTGCCTGATGCTTGCAAAAGTGTTCTACCTAATCCCCTTCTACCTAGCCTGCTATGTCACGCTGCAGAGTGCCAATAGTAAGCGCTGTGAGCTCAGACTTGACTGTACTGATCCCTTACTTAAAATTTTTAAGTGGTTTCCTGTCTTCTTCCTGCTTTGTCCTGTTTCCTTTCTTCTTTCAGCTAAGTTGCAGAATTTGGGCCTGATGTACAAAGCCCATCACATGATTTATTTTTGCTGTATTTTCAAGCTCATGTCTGCCAGTCTCTGACACACCCTTTATACAAAGGACATAAAAATGTACTTGCAGATCCAATAAATGTACCATAAACTCTTGCAGCCTTTGGGTGAAATCACTCCTCCCTTGTCCCCCAACTCCTTCAAGGCTCATTTTGAATGCGATGGCGGCAGATGTCCCGCGTGAGGGGTGCTCTTTTTGTGTTCTCACAGCACCCGTGCAGTGCCACTTCCTATCTCACATGGACTTTCAGAATTATCTTGGCTCCTTTTCTCTTGTTGCTGGGACAAAACACCTGATGCCCAAAATTAAGGGAGGAAAGATTTATTTAGCTCACAGTTTGTGGAAGTTTCAGCCCACACTCGGCTGGTTCCAAGGCAGAGTGGCACATGGCAGAGGGCAACAGATCAGGGAGGTGGAAAACAGCAAAAGCAGCAAAAGCAAAAAGGGAGGAGCAGGTATGGGAGGGGCAGCAAGCAGCCTCTTTCCCTCCCTTGCATTGTATGCAAACTACCCACTCCAGGGCGGGTGTAGCATTCACACCCATAGTCCCAGCATTGATCTGTGAATCTCCATGACTGCATGAGGCTTTGGCGGGACATCCAGACACAAACCATAACAGGAATTTAAAATAAAATATGCTAAGTATAGACCATCTCTTTAGTTAAGCCCCCTTAGCAGCCATCACTCATAATTACAGTCATAGTAAAGACCAGTAACATATAATAAAGCTCTACTTTCCACAACTTTATAGCATTGATAATTATGAGTACTCTAAAAGTCAGTCTAAATTTCTCTTGACTTTAGTGTCGCCTTTTGAGAGACTGTGAGTTTCAGGATCCTGACTTCTCTCATGCTGCTGGCCTATTCCCTCTTCCATAGAGTGTAGTTTTACTTGAAAACATTTATATGTATCATGCACTAAACTGATTTCTCTGTATTTCTGACTATAAAGTTCTTATTTAGTGTTTTCAGACTATAACTTTGCTTCATAGAAATTATAAACAAATATGAAAAATTAACTTTCATTAATTTCACTAAAATAGGAATTGCGACATTTATTAGAATTAGATACTAATATAACTAAGTGCCATATTGAAATTATAGTTTAGTTACATGGAATAGAATGCATTCTCACTTCCAGTTTAAAAGATAAACTCTTTTACAGTCTTTTCTAGGATTCACAGTTCTTATGCTTCAGTTCATTCTGTTCAGCTGAGTCTTTCTTGTTAGCTTTTCATCCACTTTTTACCTTAGTCAGCAATATTTATTGAGCACTTGATCAGACACGAGGGAGACGATTGTGAGCAAAGTCAGACTCACACATTTCACAGACTACTGGAAAAGAAACAATATTTAAAGCATTGGGTGCATAGATTTAAACTGTAACTGTGATTAGTCTTTCCAAAGATAGTCAAGTAGTGTTATTGAGGTTTATGAAAGTAAGATTTAATTTTGTGGCAGTAGCCATTAAGAGCAGAGATTTGGTCAAAGAGTGAGGATGAGCGATGATAATTTATGCTACTGGTCTTTGGTAGCCATGGGTGGTGTGGCAGGAAAATGGGGTGAGATATGCAGGTAGGACTAACTGAAGGGTGACAGGTGAGCACAGCGGGCCTTAAGGACATACGAACAATGACTTTATTGCAAAGGCCTCTAAAGTGGAGGAGGATCCAAACTGCGTTTTCTTTTCAAAGCCTTAATCGGGCTATACTGACACAAAGTATTTTAGAGACTTTTGTAAACCCTCATAAGAAAGGATGATGATTGAAACCAGGATCGTAGCTGGCTGTGGAGATGCAGAAGAGTAGACTGAACTGAGAAATGTGGGCTACATAGAGGACAGAGGGCGTAAGGAAGACAAGTTTCACTGAGACTGCAACACTCACTATGTGAGAGCCAGATTTGGGGCTCCAACAAGCTCGGGCTATTGCGTTTCAGAAATTCACTCTATGCAAAGCAGAACTAAGATAGGAATACTTGACAATAGGAAACGTGATCATGTGTAGGCCACAATTTTATTGGGAACAACAAAGTAAGCGTGTACATGGCATTTGTATATGGCACTTGACTGGTGGCATTTAGGGTTCAGAATGCAGCTCCTCATCCAATTTCCTTTTCTTCATTTAATATTACATGTAATAATTTAAACTCATGTAATTCACATTTCTTGTTTGAAGTGAGTGAGACCCAAACATAATGAAATTAACTCATTAATTATAACTGTGGGGAAAGTAGAAAGATGCAAATATACTTTTATTATTTAGGAAGGGATAGCAGTTTGGGTAAAAAGCTCTCATTGTGTTGGAATATAAATGCTTGTGGTTAAATAGCATATATTTTGCTAATGTGTCCATTTTGCTAGCTAAAAAGGAGGTTCCGGGAAGCTATCCCCTTACTTTTAATGCTCAGGAAGGTACTTAACAGTTCTCGAACACATTTCTCAAACACAGACACCATATGTGGCATAGAAGCTTCTGTAAGGAAACATAGACAAGGGATTGGAAGAGCGACTGGATTTGTACATGCCACGTTTAAGCAAGAGAATTTGCTAAGTGGAGGGATCAAAAAGATTGAGGCAATGAAAGGTACAGTCAAGGTACACAGCAGCAGGAGTCAAGAGTAAATAGGGTAGCAAAGATAGGTCAGTATGGTGCAGTGTTCTGAGAGGATTGTTAAAGTCTGCTTTTGTTCTACAATTTAACCCTTTTAAGGGATATATGAAGATATTTTGTCAATTCTTCTGCAGGCTCCCGTCTTCGTCAGGAAGATTTTCCACCGCGCATTGTTGAACACCCTTCAGACCTAATTGTCTCAAAAGGAGAACCTGCAACTTTGAACTGTAAAGCTGAAGGCCGCCCCAACCCCACCATTGAATGGTACAAAGGCGGGGAGAGAGTGGAGACGGACAAAGATGACCCTCGCTCACACCGAATGTTACTGCCAAGTGGATCTTTATTTTTCTTACGTATAGTGCATGGACGAAAGAGCAGGCCTGATGAAGGGGTCTATGTCTGTGTAGCCAGGAACTACCTGGGAGAGGCGGTGAGCCACAACGCATCGCTGGAGGTAGCTAGTAAGTACAACGGGCTCTCTGTTTTTCAGCGGGAGTGGTGGATAATAGCAATGAAGAGGGAACATACATCAAAGGATTTACCTGGAAACAATGTGCAGGGTTTTATGACCGCAACCTGGTATTTGAATTTTCCTCCTTTCTCATCCTAGCTGGTTATTCCAGCTTAATTGAGATTTGCATATCATTGTGGAACTGTACGTCTTTCGATTTGTAGTCATTTTCTGTTGACTGTTTTCACAGAAATTGTTTTATTCTCTTCCTCTTTTGCTTTTACATAGTTTGAAAGCAGGAATTTTTCTGTAAATTGTATGGTGTGGGATATTCTTTATTTGTTTTCATTAAGAAAAATACTTCTAACTTGTAGTGTAAGGCATGGTTTAAAACTCTTTCTAATTCTTGGAAATACATTAAACTTCTGTTGAAGCTATAACCAGAAGAGCCTGTTTATATGCTTCCTGCTTGGCTGCTGTGAAGCAACGTGGGCTGTACACAGTGAAGGCAGAGCTGATGGCTCGGTTTAGCTACATAAACACAACATGTAGCTCATTTGAAATTATCTCAGGACAGATATGTTGACTGATGGTTCCACTGTCATAGGCAGGATTTAGATGTCTATTTTATCTGAATAAGAATTAGATTTCTCTTATTTTATATCCATACTCAGGACATAGTCAAAACATCCTTGTTCACTACAGAAAGTCCTGCTCTATGTATATGAGAAATCAAAATGCTTTGCATAGGGATCAGGAAGACTAATTAAATTAGATTTAATTCATTTAACTATGTATGGCTATGTATGTAACTTTATTCATAACTATATTTACATATGATATTTTCCAAGATGATTAGTATTTTAATATGACTTAAGTCCAACATTTCAATTATATAATTGGTTTTCAGAGTATCCATCCAACTAGAACTTGAAGATATGGAAGCAGAAATAATTGGAAAATTGTAGACATGGATAAAAATTCAGAGACAAATTATTCCAGCTCTGTCATATCATTAATGCAGAATAAGCCCCAGAGAATTTCATAATTTGATCACCCTAATAGAGCCAAGAGGCATGTCATGTGGAGAGAGGATGCCAAAGATGTCTGATACGAGCCTAAAGTACACATAAATAGAAAAGAAATAACTTGTAACAAAACTAGTCATTCATGGCTTAAATTTTTTTCTTGAAATCTGAATTTATATTTCTTGATTCACAATTGATTCATAATGAATTAATTGACTTTTATTAGCTTGATTGTCAGTGAGGGTCTCAGAACTAAATCAGTCAGTTATATGAAAAATATAATCACAGCAGAAAGATATTTTCTCTTGTTTGCTTTAAAACCCAAGCAAAAGGGATTTAAAATGTTTCACCAGTTATAAAAGAATGTATATGCTTTGATAAAGTTACCTTTCAAAGTTAGGGTATTGGAACCTCTGTAACTTTTGGAATAATTCTACTTAAGGCTGAGGTAAAATTAAGGTAGCATAGAAAAACTTGATGTAAGAAGACTTAGGCCAGTTGCAATATTTGATAGATAAGAAACTAAAAACCAGTGAGAAAACCAAAGTGATTGTTCTCTGGAATTATAACTTTTTAGAAATGAAGTGTGTGCCACAAAACTATCAAAGATCATCTCATGTTTCTGTGTTGTTTTCTACGCTGTGCATAGTCTTATCGCTGTCAGAATTTACAAAAGGAAGTTACACACCTGAATAGGTCTAAATGCCTGCTTTCTAGATCTTCCTTTTCAAAACACTTCCAGTTTTAACTCCTGATGCTCAAGACCCCTTAATGTCCAGGAGATACCTTCCTTTCCTGACTTCTGTGTAGATATTTTATTTTGCAGTTAAATTCTTTTTCTAAGTTAGATACTGCATTACCTTGGGAGGCCATCATGAGGAAAAAGTTATCACCACACAAGATCATTATACCCTTGTACAAGCAAAATATTCAGATTCCAAGTTTCTTAATGCATAATGCACAAATTTTAGCAAGTTATCATTGCCACCAAATGTTTTCTAGTTCCAGAGGAAAAGTAGAATAACTTATGGAATAGAATTTAATATATTTAATATATTCTTAATATTTAAAAGTACTAGATTAAAATATGCATTATTGAGATTCCTCTATTTACATAGGGAGAATAGTATTACTAGTACATATTTAAAATAGATATATATAAGCACAGTTTGGTAGTAAGCATCAGTACTAGTGATAAAATAGCATCTTCTGCTAGCAAAAGAGTTTGAGTAGCATCTGCTACTAGTAATTTTTTTACTACTTTAATAATAATCATTAGAAACATGTTTCTAGTTGGATAAAATGTGTTATTTGAACATATAGGATTCTGGGGAAATTAAGTACTCTTTTGAAAAAGTTTGAATGTTTAAAATTTGGAAGTGATTATTTTGCAAGTTCAAGCTTTAGTGCACTACAAATACATAGGTAGTAATTTAATTCACTATATCTTAGTGATTTATTTTAGGCAATGGGTACTGCTCAGTTAACCATTTTGAGGATTTTTTCTCTCCTGAAACCAGAACCGGCCTTCTGTGTGTTCCATAAACAAGGAGGAAGCAGTGGGAACCCGTGGGTCTCTTTTCTGTAGGGTGAATCTGTACAGTGCTACTCCAGCTTGCATTGTTTTTCTTAAGAATATTACTACTTTTTTTCTTAAAAAGTTTTTTTAGTTTTGGTACCACAAGTTCAACTATAGCTATTCCTTTTCTCTCCAAGGCTCGGTCACAGGAAGATGAAGATTGCATCTAATTTCATAGCAAGGCCAAAGCTCCAAGTAATAGCATTAACAAAAGTGTCTCGAGGCAACACAGGTCTCACAGCGCAGTTGTTGATAATACGTCCAAAAACATTTATCTGTGTTTTACTTGTATTTAACCCAAGTTTCACAGCTGTAACAACAACTGCCTTTCTTGGTTCCTAGTAGTCATCAGTCCTTCAAACTTTGTAAAAAAGACGTGAAATACCATCGGAAACCTTTGTTTCTGAAAAGAAATTTCAGTCTTCTTGTCTAGTGTGCATGCAAACTTTATTTAAATTCGAATAATGCATTTACAGGATTGTACTTATTATCTTTAAGATTGCTTACTTTTAGTCAGATCTAATGTAATCTCAGCCCTCTGGGAGGCTGAGGCGAGATAATAAGTTTGAGCTCAGCTTGGGCATTAGAGGGAGACTTTTTCTCAATATAAATAAAATAAAATAAATGCACAGAGAATGTAGCTCAGTGTGAAGACTTCGGGCTCATTGCAGGTTCTGAAAAACAAATAGATTGCTTTGTAAATTTTTTTCATTTATGTCCTCACTTGCAACCAGAGTAGACCACAGTGCAGAGCGTTGGGTAGGGATTCATTGTTTATCCTTGCTGGGTGGTACGAACTGTATTACTTGTTCTTTAAACCTTAATTTGGAGTTAAAGTTATTCCATACAGTTGTACAGTCTAATGACTAAAATAAGGAATAACTAATAGTCTTTATTTCAAATATATATAACTGCAATTTTTGGAGGTTGGGCTTTATAAAGAGAAAGTCTTCAATTACAGGTTTAAATTTCTTTTAATAATCAGTTTTTCTTTCAATTCAGGAATGCCTTATCTTGATGAGGATATTAAATTATGTAATTTGGAAAACTTTACTATTTCTAGGACTTTTGAAAACTCAGTGTATCTAATTCCATTTCAAATTAAGCTACCTAAAAAAGTCTCCGAAGCAGTATTTCTTTGGGTATTTTGGGTTAGTTGTACTTGAGAGTATATATAATAGTTAGAAAACTCATTCTCCTATTTCAACTTTATCAATTATTAATTTATGTTGCACCTGGGACAAATTGATAGTCTAATTCCTTAATACAACTTATACTTTATAAATAATTTGATCGTGGATAATTACATTGAATTTTAAGAAAAATCGACTTGGACCTTCACCCTTATGCTTTTCCGTGTAGAATGTGGCTCTCCACGTCATCTGCCAAGCAATGGACAGTTAGCACATGCGGTACGCTTCCTGTTTGAGCTATTTTCTTCCCTTCAGACTGGCCAGACATCTTTAGTAGGAAAGTCATAGAACTGTCTTCCCTGAAAAATGCATGTGTTAATTAATACAAGGTTGTCTTTCTAGGTTTTATTACCTGGGACATTTTTATCACTATTATTTGGAGATAAAATGATATGGGTAGAAAGAATGGTCTCCATTGCTTCCACTTATGATCTTTGTTATTATTATTATGATGATTATTATGATTATTATTACATGCTTCTCAAAGCACGTTGTAATTTGAATTGTCCAATTTTCTCACTTAGGCAAAACAAAGTGAACTGACCATGTATGCTAAGTATACACGTTTACCTTGGTGCAATCGAATGCATTTCTAAAACCTAGTCCATGGAAAGGGAAGTGCAATTCCCAGGGAGGAAATGGTCCAGATGAAAGGAGGTGAAAATAAAATATATCATTATGTTATCAATTTTTGAAATAGAATATGGATCAGAGAAGAGAATATTCATTTTCATACAGCAGATCAGTGCTGGAATGAAAACCGGAACTCAAGCACCTCCGTGTTAAGCTTGGGTTACATGAGAATCTTGGATCTCTGCTGTTAGATCAAAGCTTGGCATTAACTCTTTGGTGAAGATAAATGGTCTGTGGTAAGGGTAGAAAAGTCACATATAAATGTCGGAATGAATATTTATATACAAATGTACATATATTCATATCTAGTAAATCTTCTATTTGTGAAGTTGATCTGGCTTTCCACTGCATCCTCAAAATTATTACTTGCTTCCTCTACTTATTTTATTTTCTCTATTTTTGAAAACCTACCATTTTCAAATATTTTGAATAGATTCTAAAGCATTTGTTTATGTTATACATTATTTTTTCAACATTCAAAGTAAAAGTGCCAAATAGTCACATAGCTGAGTGATTGTAAATGTTTCTACTGCTTTTTATACTACTACTATATACAATGGACAAGCTCGTTATCCAAAAGTGATTCACGATTAAATGAAAAAACTATGTGTATTATGGAACACATACACTGGTACTGTGCCATCATTTATATGGCTAATTGCATTTGCTTTCACAACTTTTTACTCTTTCCCTCCATTATGACCAAACACCAGAAAATTACAGGATTATTTATTCAAAACCTTTTATTTGAAGGGGATTTGAATGCTTCTGACTTCAAAAATGCTACCAACATTGTCCCCTTTTTAAATTCAGTATCTGTTGTCTAAGATACTAACATGTAAGTGAAATGCACCATTAACTAATGCCTATAAATTAATTTCTAATTAAGTAAAGAATGTGTTGAATATACTTTGTTCTGTTGTGAATTGAGGGTGATGGCATAGGAAATTGAGCCTTGTTTTTAAATCTTCATTGATCATGAAGAATGTGCAGGTGTTGATTGAAACAGTTTTTGTTTTAGGGACAAGTTAACAAATTCAGTTTTACAGCTTTCTCAGCCAGGGTAGTGTCAAATTTTCTTTTTAAGTTCACATACTTTTTCCCTTAAGTGAAGATAGGATTTTGCTAATCTCTATGATATGATTATAGTTACTAACATCTTGAATTTTATTGCTCAGAATCTATTCTTTTGTAATTGTCTTTTATTAAAAATTACTAAATTTATCATTATTTTATCATCTTAAGTGACAGAAATAAAAATGAAAATGTTAGGAGAAAAAAAAATCATGAAATCTTAAAGTAGAAATCCATCAGCTCAATTCTCACATCCAAATTCCAGGTTTATATTGCGTTATAATAAACTCAAGCGCAGATCATCTCTTCAAGTAAATGTGGTATGCATTCTGCATTTGTTGGGTAAAGCAAGAGCACCATTTTTAGTATATTACATAAAAGATAGTTGTAGTTTTTTATGCTTTTTTTTTGCGGTACTGGGAATCGAACTCAGGACCCTGCGCTTGCTAGGCCGGCGCTTATTCCACTGAGCTATATCTCCAGCCCCTGTTACAGTTTTTTAAAGCAAATACAAATTGTTCTATTCGGGGTTTGTTTCTTTGAAGGAATAGTTATGAAATTTAAAAGCTGAAACTGATACTTCATAATCTCCATGAGAAATGATTATAGTAAATGACGTGAAGAGGTCTGAGTTTTAATGTGTACTTCATAGGAAAGACAGTTTGCTGACTATTGCAGTGCATTAGAGGAGATGGCCATTTCAGAGAACATACTTTTCCTTCTGGTAGTTAGCAATCATCAAGCTATGTCCAATTTGAATATTTGAATGGACATCTAGACTTGCAGAGCTATTCATATCGTTTTGTGTGTGTGTGTGTGTGTGTGTGTGTGTGTGTGTGTGTGTGGTACTGGGGATTGAACTCAGGACTTTGTGCTTGCCAGGCAGGCACCTATTCCACTGAGCTATATCCCCGGCCACTATGTCCAATTTGAAAACTACTCTTAAACAATAGAATATGTTCACAAGTACTTTTGACTTCTTGCCTTGCAAATTCGTTCTTTTTCTTTGTCTCACATATCTACATCAAATTTCTAGAAAGATCGTAGACTTGGGGCACATTATGTATTTTCTGTCCTTCTCTCTCCATCACAGGTTACATGCAGAAGAAAATTTAATCAGTTTATAGGGATAATTTTATTTTTATATATGACTTCTTAAATTATATCCTATTTTCTGAATAGCCAAATCAATATGTGCTCACTATATAGGACACTGTGCGTGTGCCTGTGTCTGTGCATACGCCCTGGCACCACCCCTGGGACCTCATGCACTGTGGGCGAGCACAGCACCACAGATCTACATGCACAGTTCTGCAGAACACTTTTCAGATACATAAATACTCTTGTCATTTCACTGTCCAGATGTCGCTATAGTTGAAATTTTGATGAATATCACTTTTAAGTTTTATTTTTCTTTGTATTATGAATCTAAAAAAAATATACTCTATTGCATCCTGTTTACCTGTCAGTTAATTCTCTCATTCTCTTGCTCTCTCTCTCTCCCTCTTTCTAAAGCCCTATAATTTTCACAATCGAACCTAGGGCCTTGCATGTGTGAGGCAGGTGCTCTACCACTGAGCTACGTCCTCAGCTGTCAGTCTTTTCTTAGGTAACTGAAGGTGAGATCAGATATGCAAGAACAAGTGTGTGTAACGCAGTCAGCTCTGCCACAGGCTACCTGGAAGAGGTGGTTAGCTCTCCAGATTGGATGTTACAAAGCAGCTGTGCCCTGCAGAGCAGCACTAGGTGGACTGCCCTGGAGTGGAGTCAGCCCAGTAATCAGGAGCGAAAGCTGACACCCTCCAGCAGTGTCTCATCAGCTACTCCTTTTATTTTCTCAAAAATACGTGATATTCATACATGCTGACAAGTACTAAAGTGGTTATTTCAGCACTGGTTATACTTACATGGAAAGTCCCCCGAGGCTTCCAGAATATCAAGTTTGTATTTGGTTATTTATGAGAAATTCTTGGCATTGTCTCCATGTATCAACAGTGCTGTGTAAAACCCAATAAAACAAAAGGTGGATCCTTCTACCTTTCACATCTTATCAGAGCACACTATCTTTGAATCACCCTAATATACTTTTGATTTAAATGCTGGAAGCCATTCTCCTACACAGACCAATGTAAAAATCAGTTGTATTTGTTTAAAACCTTTTCTTTCAGTGCCAAGTTTATTCACTATGAATATACAATAGGCATGTTGGTTGTAAATAATTTCAATTAATATAATACAATTTAACTGAATTCAATATTACTTCTAAGAGAAAATTTTATCCATAGTTATTTAACTATGAATTTGTCAGTTTGAATAAAGCACTATTGAATATCTTTGGAGAATAAAGTTGTGCTCTTAGGATGAGCATGGTGCTACATGCCCATAATCCCAGCACTTCAGAAGCTGAGGCAGGAGAATTGCTGTGAGTTGCAGGTAAGTCTGAGCTATACAGTGAGACCTTGTCTCACAAAAAAACAGAAAAGAAAATGTCAGTCTTTGTCATGCAAGATGGACAATATTTTTAAATGTTGTAGGTAAAAAGTAAGAAATCTAAAAATCTATTAAATTATAATAAAATATAAAGTATACTAAAATGCAGCTCATCTAACAAGTAGTTTGGCATGAATAATTCTTCCCAGGCAGTCTGTTTCATGCTAGCAATTCAGTGGTAAACCAAAGAGAAATGATTACTGCTTTCATGGAAACTACAGCACAGTCAGAGGGGAGCAACTGATGGCGCAAATGAATTCTTTTTCTAAAACTAAAACAAAGTTTTTAACTTTTTTACAAGTAAATTCTTATGCTCCATTGTGACAATCGCCAGGGAGGAATGAAGTGGTCGCTGAGAGCTGAGTTCTACCCGGGTTATACCAAGGCGAAGAGTAAAATGTGAAACATTTCAGGCTAAATGAGCTGCGCATCTAAAAGGCCACGACAAAAAGCCAGCCTTGGCCGAGTTTGAGAACGGTGGTAAATCTGATGTGTGCGTGGCAGAAAGAGCGAGGGAGGGGGTGAGGGTTGATGGTTACTGGGCCTTTAACCCTGTCAAAGGTGTTTGTGCTACGCTAGCGCAAAGCCAGAACAAGAAAGCCGCAGAAGGTTTTAGGTAAATCGATCAGATCCTCATTTTAACACATCACGCGTGTGGTACTGAGTATTCCATGGGGAGAGAGTAAGTCGGAGGAGATTAGCTGCAAGGCTTCTGCGGTGTTGCAAGCAGAAGTGTTGAAGTTTGAAGCCACTGGTGGGAGTGGAGAGGAAGAGGAAGGGGCGGATCACATTTGGGGCTTGAAGCTTTGGCTGGACTTTGGAGGGTGAGACAGAAGCTGTGATTCTGCAAGAGAACTGCTTACTGGTGATGACAGGGTCGCGGCCAAGCCTCAAGGACGTGAGTGCAAGCGGCAGTTTGGATTAGGATCTGTTAGCTCTGAGTGGTTGTGCTGGCTCACTGCGCTGTCCCTCACAGGGCTCGGAGCGCGCACTTCCCTTCTCCTCATACCTGGGATGCGTCGTCTTTCCCTCCTGCTGATCACCGCCCCACAGTCCGCTTGGGGGTCACCACTCTGAAATCGCGCTGTGAGCCCTGCCTGTCTTGTGTTTGTGATGCTGCCGCCTGTGCTCAGGCAGCACCCCTGCTCCCCTGTGGGATCCTGCCTCCGACTGCAGCGTTTCCCTCAGCCCCCTGTTCTAGCGTCCTTTCTCACACATTTCAAATACAGCAATGTAGCGGCCCCTAGAAATGTCTTATTTCAAGTGTGATGAGCATAGCAGTGCCACTTCAAAGACCGCCCCAACCTACTCATTTCTCAGCAAATTTCTTTGTATTTACACAGTTCACCTGATTTTTTGACTGAAAGCGCAGTACTTAGAACCTGCCTAATTGTGTTTATTGTGGCACTAGTTACAGTAGCCGAGATACGGAATTAATCAGGTCATCTGGTTAGCTTCCTATCACACTGACAGAGTTCCTGAGGTAGTCAAGTTAAAAGGAGGAAAGATCTGTCTTGCCATGCCGTTTTGCACCTTCTGTCTATTGCCCTGAGCCTTTAGGCAGAACATACTCACAGGAGCGGGGAGGGTGTGTGCGTGTGCGTGTGCGTGTGTGTGTGTGTGTGTGTGTGTGTCTGTGTGTGTGTAAGAGCAAACATGGCAACCAGGAAGAGAAAAATGAGAAAGAGAGACAGAGGCAGAGACAGAGGCAGAGAGGGACAGAGAGAGAAGAGAAGGGTCCGGCTCCCTGTTTATCCTTTTCAAGAGCCAATCTCAGTGATTAAACCCAGCAGTGCTGTGACTTCCCAACAGTTCCACAAGCTAGCGGCCGAGCCTATGTACGTGTTGTTGGTTTATGTATTTGTTTGCTTTTGAGACAGGGTCTCCCTTTGTCCTACAGGCTGGCCTTGAACTCACTATGTAATGCAGTATTTGGCCTCAAATTCTGCAGCAACCCTCCTGCCTCAGTCCCCCAAGTGCTGGGATTATAGTCCTGTGCCTTATGGCCAGCCGGAAGACAGTGTAGACCGAGACCGTAACCGTGTCTGTCAACTGTAAATGCCTAAGGAACATATGATAGGTTAGATATAGATAGAGAGATATTACTCAATTTTTAAAAATATTGAAATCTTTATCATTTGCTTCAAAATGGGTAGAACTGCAGTTGACTGTGTAAAGTGAAATAAGCCAGAAAAAAAGGAAAGGTGATATCATTTGTGACATCATTCATTTGGTAAAATTAAAAAACCAGTCCTATGGGAGAAGAGGGTAGAAGAGCTGTCATTAGACACTTCAAAGAGTGGAGGGGGCAGAAAAAAAATCAAAGGGCAGTAAAACACAGGTAGGAGGATTTAGTTCTGGTTTTCTCTAGCGCAGCAAGCTAACCGCTAATTACAATACTCTGTGATGTATTTCAAAATAACTAGAAGAGTATAAATGATTATAATAATAAATTTCTATTGAGACAGTATTTGTACAATTTTATGGAGTATGGGATAATAATTTGATGCATGGATACCATGTGTTATGATCAAATCAGGGTAATAAACTCTTCTGTCTAGTCAGATAGTAATCATTTCTATATACATATTATTACCGTACTTGGGCTGGAGATCAGATGAAGGGCCTCATGTGTGCTTGGCAAGCTCTGTATCATTGAGTTAAATGTTGATCAGTAAAGATTATTTTTTACACTATAATTATAAAATACTAGTTCCTTGAAAGCTTTTCTTTTATTCACTGTTCTGTTGTATTTAAGTATCTCTTCTGGGGATAACATTACTCAGGAAATTTAGCGGACTTCTAGGTACTGTAATAGTATACAAAGTGAGTTAGTTTTCAGATTTGATATGTAGATTTGATTGTACTAAGTAGTAAACCCTCTAGGGAAATTCCGGGCCTAAGCATTGGCTCCTAGGAGCTGAAGAGGATTAAACTTCCTGGCTGATGAGGAAACAATTCCCGTGCTGACAGTGCCCTGCGGGGGTTTCCTGAGGTTGCTTGAAAGATTTTACAAATGCAGAATGGACTTCAAGGGCCTTACAAAACTTTCTCTTTGTGTATAGGAAATAAAAGATACAAAATAATTATCCTGTAAGACAGTATTATTTGTGCTCTTGTCCTTTACATACACACACATGCACGCACATGTACATTGTGTGTATAACACATCGAAAGCTATTATTGTCAGGTAGAATTATAATTAATGAAGCATATTCAATGAGAAATCAAGAGGAAATTGTATAGTATTTTACTTGAAATTTGTTATGGTCCTAAGCTGTGGTTTATGGTAGATGAATAATAACAAGAAAATAAAAAAGAATCTTAGTTAAAGGGTAAAAGACAATAGAAATCTAAGTGTTGCAATAATGAGGCAGTATGGGAGTAAATAGTGGAAATCTGCCCTGACAGCAGGGTTGTGTCCAGCAGCACAGTGGAGACCAAGTCAGGCCTTCAGAGCACTGAGTGCACAGGCGGAAAAGGGGAGCCTCACTCCTCAAAACGTGGTTCATGGACAGCAGAACTGACATCATTGCAAAAGGTGTAAAGATAGAGAAATTTCAAAATACCTAAAGGTCCTGTTTTCGTAACCTTCCAACGTGACCTGTATGAAAATGCAAGATTGAGAAGCTCTGGTATTCTTTGTGGTTCTTCATTGGTTTCAGCTGTAAGAGGGCATTTTGGAAATTGAAACAAAGTGTTAGAAAAATTCCCTCTGGAATGCTAAACTGCTCTTTAGAGTTTGTGAGCACAGGGTAGTAGATTTTTGAGGGAAGCGAATGAAACACTTCATGGAGGTGAATGATCCTGGACTTCTAAAGCAGCAAGGAGTTGGGCGTGGGCGATACATGTTCGAAACAGGCAGAACAGCAAATTAGGGGCATAATGGAGAGGACACACAGACAGAAAGGAAGACAGCATGGGTAACAAAGGGGTCCAGAGGATGCTGAAGATAGGGCTGCCAAAAGCACAGAGGACCAGGCACAGACCCAGAGGACGAGGGGGAGGACTGAGGCAGGACAGGCATAGTGACCAAGGGGTACGGACAGGTTGGGAGTTCAGGAATCAAGCCCAGAAGAGTAGAAAAATATATGTGCCTGGTTGGAAAAAGAAGTAAAAATTGTTTTCTATGTACAATTTTTTAAAAAAGATTTTATTAGTAAATTTTATAGATAAACCTGAGATAAATAAAAGTGAAATATTAAAGAGAAAATAGGGTCTAAAATCTATATTACTACCTATACTGCTCTTTATTAAGGAAAGTAATGTATAAAAAGTATCTTCAATGTTTTCTAAGTAAGTTTATGAAAGCCTGTATTTCTCTAACATAATCCAAATGTGAAATGCTAGTTACTTTTATTTCCCTTACATTTGCTGGAATGAAAACTGTAGAAAAAATAGGTTTTGTTAATAAGCAGGGAACCACTCTGGAAGGGTCATTTGGAAGTCATTTAGTCTGTCCCTCTGACTTTCAGGTTAAATTGTCTGAAGATAATTTGTTGGAAGAAAAAAAGTTCACAGTAAAGACTTCCGCAGCTACTATTGATACAGGAAAATAAATCTCCCAACCTGAATGATATCAGACGAGTTTGTGTTCTCTAAAACTGAAGAATGAATTTTAGGGACAATGGAGGTTAAGAGTAGAATATATTTATTGAGAGAAAGAAAGCTTCTGTCCAAGAGAGGGACAGAAGGGGGCCCGAGTGGGTTACCCCCTGACTATCTTTTCCAGGGACTTTTATAGAGAAAAACCATGAGGTGAGGCGGGTCCAAGGTAGGGGAAATGGACAAAACTATGGTCAACCAATAAAGATTACAGGTATAATTGTCCAGGTAAGACTGAGTAAACTGGGATCCAATGGTGAAGCAAGTCACATAGCAAGTGGCCATGAATACAGATCAGGGGCTTCTCCTGTGGGGGTCGAGCTAGTGACTCTTCCTGGCTTTTAGAAGGTGGTTGTTACTTATTTAGAATATCAATCCCTGACATATACACCTAGGGAGGTAAGTGGGTGCATTTGGTTAGCCCCTTTTGTCTTAAGGTCTGGCCCACAGGTATCTTTTGTGTTGGCTCCTTCCAGGGCCCGGCCCTGTCTGACTGCCTGTAATATTTCTATCTAACTCAGCTGCCTATAACACTACCGCCACTGTAACATTTCTGCCCCAGCATATGTTAGCATGAGATTATTACTTTAATTTACTTAAATCCTCAGCTATAGCTTAATTCTTTCATTGTACATGCTGATAGCCCGAAAAACTGTTTTATATGGCAGCTGATATGTTTGAAGAGAATTATTAAATGGGACCTAATTTTAATAACGTGTATCTGATGTTTAATTTAACTTTTGAATATAATAAAACAACTACTAATCTCAGGTTCTAAAGTGAAAATTGTAGTCTCTAAAGTAGAAATTGTAGCTTTAGCAATATTGTAAGTTGTATTTAAGCTAGGTTTACATTGAAGTTCTAATAGTGCGTATGACATTTTACACTTGTCGTGAGAAATAAAAGTTTATGATCATGTTATTTAGCATGTCTGAGTGAGGACATTTTTAATTTTATCTAGTTAATGATGGAGCAAAATTTAAAATAAAAGCCAGAAAGTTAACAAGAGAATAGGAAAAGCCAACTCTTCCCAAGAAGGTTTATAACGTGTTTCAAGTCTTCCCCTCTGCTACCCCGTAGGTCTTTGCTGTATAGTACTGTAAGTTTTCTATACTGAGTTACATTTATTTATTTTTATAGATTTCTTGCCTTAGTCAGATACTAGAACCAGTATTCAATATAAAGGACATTTAGAATATTTTGATCTTATCAATTTAGCACTTGTCATATTTTGTAACTTCTCTTAGCTCTCAGATGGAAGTGTATTAAAGGTTGTAGTTTTATTTAATCTTGCTTAATTCTTGGAAAATGTGACTTACCATATTTTCTTTTGGATTCTTCCTCTGGGAAGAAAGCAGCAATGACCCAAAATGTACTAGGAGAGGAGAGACATTAATATGGCTAGTGGACTGAATCTGTGTGGAGACTTGCCTTGCTCCCTACTCTCCTATTTTCACTAAATTTCCCCGAAGAATCCTACAGTTCTGTGTTCATATTCTATAATGTTGGTGGGCAATAAAGTCAAATCCTTAAAACTTTCATTTATGTTTCTTTCTTTTCTTTCTTAAAGGTAATTATCGTTTAAACCTCTATCTGGTCTGGTCTATGACCTTGATGAAGTTACTCATATTTTCTGTATAAGATACTAATTCTACTTACTCTGTAGAGTGCAGAATGATGCTATAGTTTCAATCTGTAACTTCCTTAAACTCATGTATTGAGGGCTTGGTCACTGTAGCACTCCTGGGAGATGGCAAAACCTTTAGGAGGGGAGCCTAGCGAAAGAAAGTTAAAACAGTGGGTATGAAGGCACTAGAACCTTGGGCTCGTCATCTTCTGCCTTCTGGCTGGCACAAGGTGAACAGCTTCTGTTGTGTGCTCCTGTCATGATATGTGATGTTTTGTCCATCACAGGCTTGAAAACAACAGGCTGTCTTACCAGGGACTGACACCTCAGAAATTGTGAGCCAAAGTAATCTTTTCTCCCTCTAGGTCGATTGCCTTAGGTATTTTGTCACAGTGACAGAAAGCTGACTAACACAGAAGGGTTGAATATTTTGATGTATCAAGTGTTTAGAATTGTGTCCATATGAGTTGTAGCCATTTGACCACCTGCTTTTATGGTGCTAGGCACACTACAGTAATAGAGTCATGCCTTTCATTTCTATCATCCAGAAGAGTATCTCTCCTCATTTGAGGATGACAAATGCTAAAAATCAAATCCCATATATTGTTACACTTGGAATGACCTTTCAGACAGCAGGGTCAGTCATTTTCTAATACACAAGAGGATTTAAAATCTGCATGAATATTTGTGAAAAGATACATATACTTTATCAGGACATGATCTGCCTTTTATAATGGTTTTCAAGGGCTTATAAAACTACTGTTAGTGGATTGGTTAGCATTACACTATTTCACTGTGGCATTACTCAAAATACATTCCAATGTATTATTTCTTTGATCTGTTAAAAATTAGTTTGAAAAATATGTCTTTAAGGAAACTTTTAAATATATCTCTTTTCTGTGAGACCAGTGTCATTAAAATGTTGATGCACAATATGGAACACAAATAGGGCATTTAAATTACTATAATTCCTAGACTCACATGAACTACAAACATATTTTGTATAATCTGACTTGTTTTCTCAAAAAACATTTTGGATACATGTTAATGTTTTATAATGTTTTATATTTTGTCAAAAGAAAGTTCCTGTGTATTTTGGGTATGTCATATGATTATCTTCATAATTCTTTTGTTGCAAGAATATAAGAACAGGGCTGTTCCATTTCCACTGTGTCTTCCTGCAACCTCATCTTTTTGGAAGACATACAAGGATCCATTCTAAATCCCAAATATAAACAATTCAAATATCATGTTTTACCAGGATTTTGCCAAGAGATGCCCAGTATCAGGTGGGCTTGCCCTTAGCTCTTATTAATACTCCTGTTACTCTTAATAGTGTTCATGTCAGTATTATAAACTTTTTCTTCTACAGTGGAAATAGTTTACCTCTTTTCAGCTTTTGATGTGTTTGACCTTCTATGTGAAGTAGTCACTTTTCCAAAATTTCCCAGCACCTCGACATACTAGCATTGTTTATTACTGCACGTAACCACAGCCAAGAAAAGTTACCTAACCATTTTAAGTTGATTGTGGAGATAGAACGTACAGGAAAAGTACATTGGCTCTTATTTATCTGACTGAGCAATTCTTGCTCCATAGCTAAAATGCCCACGTTTTCATGGGTGTGCTTAGCAGGGTGTGCTATAAACCTCTTTCTGCTTTTTGCTCTGTGATAAATGCTGGATAACTATATCTTGCACCTTAGATTCATCCTCCAACTTCATCTTGATTCAACCTGTAATTTCCGCTCTCTAGCTTAGCTCTGTATAATCAGCTCCATGTTGAGATCCTGGTAGCACCTCCCCCACACTGAGTGTCCAAAATGAGACTTATCGTCCTCCTTCTCATCCCTGCTTTTCCTTTCCTATTTCCTAATTAGGAAAATAATAACCGCCAGCCAGCCAGCCATCCCAAAGGAAACCTGTGACGAGTCTTCCTTCCTTCTCCTCTGTCTGCATCCGTTGACTCTCAGGTGTTGGCTGACTTCTCCCCTGGGGTAGCTATAGATTCTTCTCACCCTCATTTCTTCCTTTAATACTTCTGTGCATGAAAAAAACCCACTCAGACTTCTTCACTGCTTATTTAAAGACTCTTAGTGACTTCTAAAGTTTAAATATTTGGATATGAATTTTAAGTATCTGTGTCATCGTGGCTTTGTGGTTGAGCACTCAACTCTAGCTCTTTGATGAGGTCGGGGCACTACTGCTTCAGACTGCAGCCGCACCCCCATTTGCTCCAACTCTAATTTTTTGTAATTCCCCACCACAAGTCTTGGCTACTTTGACAAATACCACCCTCTATTTTTTTTTTTTAAATCACAGTATGTGGCTACTGAAGTACAAATCTTTACTTGTCTGTATTTTCCACTAAATTATCAGCATTGTGTACATGTGGCAGCACCTAACATAGGTTACAAATAATGTATTATTACTGAACCTTTATCAGTAAATATCACACACAGTGATCCTCTCCAGCAAACAATGTTTTGGAATAAACAGTGTTTTCTTTATATTTAAACATATTCTTGTGCAATTGATAGTCTTCCAGTACAAGTGAGAAATTGCTACAGGTTCCCTTTCAGGTTTTATTCCTCTAGTGCGTGTGAGAAATTGCTCACAAATTACCTGTATGTTCGCACCTGCTTTGCCTTCTGCCCTACTTTTCTATTTAGAAGCAGTTCTCTTTTTTTAACATAATTCTAATTTGAAGTCAAATCTGTGATTATACAATTCTGCTAAACTTTTTCAGAACACCTACAGATTGCATGCAGTATGTGATTTGTCATGGTTCAATCCCGCGCTTTTCAGACCATTATGGTGCAAAAGTGATAGGCGTTCAGAAGAAACTATCCACTGGATTTTTGTGTTTTCCCAGTGATATGTGGTGCAGCTGTGTCGGGTGATGCTGGACAGTGGCAGAGAGCTGAATCTCCCAGCCAGCAAGGAGATCGCAAGAGCAAATGAGAGATATTCATGCTACATTGCTGAGCTCTTGAGCTTTGGAAGCTTAAATGTAGCAAACCCATTTTCAACTTGCGATGTTTTTTCAAGGTTAAAATGGTTTTATCTGGATGTAACTTCATCGCAAGGCCAGGAGTACCGATATCACATTAACTATTTGGCAATATTCCAAACATTAGCTCAGATTAGAAACTTTAAGTAGTGTAGAATTAAGTTATGGTTTCAAGTTTATAGGAAATAATAGATACAATTCAAGAACAAATGTGAACAACATGATAAAAACTAGCATCATGCTTTCCCTAAAATTTTAAGTGTCCTAAGCAGAAAGAGCTATGCATTAATGTTTATATTTACATGTGTAGTTCAAAAGGTGATCTTAATGTATCTTTCAATAATTAAAATATACTGCCTTAAAATCAATTGAAAAAATTGATAAATTTATTTGAAAACAATTGGAATATTTAATATAAATATATAACATATGTCATATATAAATATGATAAATATTTAAACTTTAAAATGTGTATTGATGTGAGAATACTCTTTCTGCTTTCATTAAAAGTAAGATGCAATGTCAAGACATTAGGAGACCGTGGTTCTTTTCACTGATAATTCCAGGATGGAGTCAGTGCTGCTGATGATAATCATTTCCTAAGATATGAGAGTTTGTGTTACTGAAGGGAGAGAGAAGAGAACTTTAATTTGATTGAAGTGGTTCCGCTTTTAAAGGGATTTTATTGAACCCACAGATGACACAAACTCACATATGCACACACACACATAAATTGGAACAGTTTCATATGTACGCTGCAGGTTCAGTTTCAACCTTTGTTTTTCAAAGTTTTTCAGAATGTCAGATCTAACTGTATATTCTGTTCTTTAGTTTTTAAGAACTAGACTTGAACTATATGGTTTATTCATGAAATTTTGGATGGAGAAAATATAAACAAAGGAATCTCCCTCTTTGTACCTCACCCTGAAATGCTACAATTATTGTCATAATGAGCTCAATGATATTATAGATTATTTTTCTAATCAATAATTCATACTTCAGGTTGCTTTCATCCTTCAAAGTGGTAAAGCATGAAATTGATTGGGTATAATTGTACCTTTGATTAATATTTAATTTGAAATATCTTTACAGCCTCAAGTTTATATGTTAGTGTGTGACAACTTAGGATGTTGAGTGTTTATAAGAAAATTGGACATATATAACTTAATACTCTTCTCTTTCACATTCAAAAGCAACATTTCCCTAGAGCCTTAAGTAATATTTCATAATATGTCAGGCATGTTTATATGTACATATAATTTATTTCATCTTTTGTGAGGTTACGAAGTTGTCTGATTTCACATATCTTCTTTTCATCCAAAGAGTTCAGTCATGTACCTATAATATTGTATTTACAGCATAATATATAACTACTGTGAAGGAAAATACTAACCCAATTGAAGCTATTGTCAGAAGATAGGTCCAACTGCTGCTCGGAGGGATAGCTTTGGCAACTTGGTTCACAAATTACAGAGGAACTTGGGTAATCAGATCATGATGAATGATCATGTTTCACTGGTGCCTATGAAGCTGTAGAGGACAGAAGACCTCTGCCTTGAACACGGCCTCAGAAGTAATGTGACTGCATGAGGGTGAAAGGAAATTTGATGGAGTAACTTCCACTTCAACAAGTGGTGGTCTCTTTCAGCTTCTTCCCAGTCACACACACACATACACACACACACACACACACACACACACACACACACACAGAGGCAAGGCAGGGGATTACTTCCTAGCAACATTACACACATCACCCAATGCTTGTCCTCAGATACAGTGCAAGTTTCTGGGCTCTATCCAGGGGTAATGCATGATTTTATGGGTAGTTGTGGCCTCTCGGAAAGAAAGGATCTTAATCAGTCCCCTGACTTGTCCAAAATGAGAGAACAATTTAAAGGGATAAGATCATGATGATCATTGGACAATAATATATAGTGTTTACCCCTGATTTCCCTTTCTGAATGTATGTCAATTCCATGAGACAAAATACCTTGTCATTCTCGTCCGCTGTTGATCTACAGTTCTTGGTACAGGAAAAGCCTCAGAAATGTTTGGTGAGTGACTGTTCTGTGAGATTAACTCTTGACCTATTAGAATATAGTTTTACAATTGTCAGAGATAGACACTATTCTAAGAAGAGACAGAGTTATCGTTATTAAAACTTTTTTTGTTTTTTTGAGGCAGAGTCTCACCGTGTATTTCAGTCTGGTCTCCAGGACAGTCTGTAGCCTAGGATGGCCTCAAAATCACAGTGATCTTTCTGCCTCACCCTTCTGAGTGCTAGGATAACAAGCACATGTTACCAAACACAGCTTGAATCTCTGATAATGTACATTGAACTTCTAATGCTTCTTACAGTTTTGCAAAACTCTGTCATGTTTGTACATGAAAATTAGTCAATAATTTTATGAAAAGAGATACATACAGAGGTAGAGAGATGGAGGTAGAGAAAAAGAACAGAAGAGAGAAAGAAATAAAAACAGAAAAAGAAAGGGAGGAAAGAGAAAGAGAGGGAGAGAAAAAAAGGAAAGAAAGAAAGAAAAAGAAAGGAAAAAAGAAAGAAAAAGAAAAATTGAGAAAGTTCATGCAAGATAAACTGAGACCTATGGTTTTTATTTAAAAGCAAACTACTACCAAGTGGCCCATAGTCCCAGTTACTTTGTCTCATAAATACATACATACATACATACATACATGCATACGTACATACATGCATATGTACATAAATGGGTCAGCGATGGAGCTCAGTGAAGAGCACCCCTGTATTCAGTCCTCACTACCGAAAAAAAAAAGAGAGAGAAAAAACCCGTTTCATGTTTTTTGGTTGCCATTTTTTGTGTTTCAGTTAGGTGATAAATTCTTGAAATGTGTGTCCAGGATAAATCGGCAAACGGGGGTAAGCCATCGTCTCTTTGTCAGGGGAGAAGCAGACTCACAGAAGGTACAAACCTCCATGACTCTCCGTGACAGTTTTCATGATGTGGAGGTAGGGGAATCCACTCCTGCAAACGTTTAGGGATTTTATCTTTATTTATTTATTAATTATTTTTTGAAGAGCAGCTTTAGCCTCACATGTAAAGTATCTTTTCATATCAATTATTCTGTTGATTGTTCTTACATAGTTTTCATCCATAAACCTAGTATATTTTTTGCCTTTCATTTCTTAGGTACTTACAGCATTGTGTTATTTTTGTACGTAATAGTTGTTTGACAAATGTAACTTCATGCCAGATTCTGTGCCCTACTGAAAATTGTGTTTCTGTGACTTGTTACATAGCTCCTATGTAAGCACAGCTATTTGTGTTCTGTTTATGTAAAAGCTTTTTAAAAATGCTTTTTATTTTCCTAAAATTATGACTTTTAAAGGTAAGCTCATTTTGAGAACAAAATCCTATTATTTGAGAGGCATTCTATTTGGGACATTTATTGGACTACAGGGAACCTCTCATTTCAAAATGACCTGTGTTTCACTCAGTGTTTACAAAAGCTGCTCATTTATCTGACGTTAGGGGCTAGTCAAAGTGCCTAAGTACATTCTTGGATATTTGGAAGCATTTTAAGTACCATGGAGAGAATACTTATGCTATAGAATTTGAGTTTATAAATGTGGAAAATCACCACTGAAATTCTGAACCAGCCCAAAGGAAGAATAATACTAAATTTTTAGTGTCCCAGCTAACGTAATTAATTTATATCTATTTTATATTTTGCTCAGCATGGCAAATTGGTCCTTAGGAAACCTCCATTGTAGAATCCAGGCTGACTTTTTTTAAACTGTGGAAGAATTTGAGTTGAAAGATCTTGGTAATTGTAATAATAGTCAATAGTTTCTGAGTGTTTACAATATTCCAGTCAATGGTTAATACTTACTACTTGACCTAATCTTCGCAACTAGATGTAATACTCAGTACTATCTACACTTCCAAATGATAAAATCAAGGTTTTTCATGTCCCCATTTCTGTTAGTTATCCTAATCCCATCTTAATTGCAGATAAGAATTTGTAAAAGATTAGCATTATTTTGCATGAAATATTCCTTTTTACACATAAAAGTTTTACATTTTCATCTCGCTGCAGTTAATTGTTCCAGGCTTGTGTATTTTGCATTTAAAATTAAGCCATAGCCTTGATATCTGTGTACTCTAGATAAATTAACTTATCGAAAGTGTACTATAGTAGAAAATGATGCCTCTGCCAAATTTGGGATGGTCTAAAAGTGCCTGGTTATTTTTCATTCTTTTGGTTAAAATTGTTGTTTATTAAAGCCTATAATTTTAATCTAAATTAAGTTGCCTTCTTCAGTGTATTCTGTGGTGTTAGAGTGACTTTGGGTAAAGAAACCATGATCTTTTTCTCTGAAAAGAACATGAAAACAAAGATTAAGCCCAGAGGAGGTGGGTACTGTGGACTTTCTGCCGTGGAATACATAATCTTTTGATACAGACATCGCAGTCTGCTAAGAAAACAACTGAGAAGCAGTTGGCTGACGCTGTGTATGTGTACTGGTGCTATTTCCTTTGTCCTGCATTGGTGAAGTTTTGCTTGGGCCGTAATCAGCTGTCTCCTAGGGCCATCTACATTGATTTTTAGTTAATTTGCTCTTAACTTTGTTTTGCTGAGTCAGTGTTTTAGTCTTCAACTCAAACAATTATTCATCTCTGGCCTATAAGTTTGAGTGATGCAAAAGAACTAGTCTTTCAGTCTGATCTTGCATCATATCTCCTAGAAGATACTCAGATTTCCTTGTTTGGACAGCCCTCTCAGGGCAATTTTCAAGGCTTTCTTGGAGTTTTTGAAGCTTAGCCAGCCATGATCTCAGGGTGACAACCAGATATAATAGCCACAGAGAAAATAAAGTGAGAATTAATATGTACATAATGACATACATGTTGGCAAGTGGTAATCATAATTTATTTTGATATGAACTTTGAGATCATGTGTCAATTACTTTTTAAGCAAAACGTGTAAAGTATTTGTACGCATATAAAAAACTGTGTCATTGTAGTACTATTCCTTTGCTCCAGAAAGAAGCACAGAAAAAATGCATCAGTAAATTGGTTACAGAACATGTGGTGAAGAGTTAGGATACACAGGTTTGGACAGTCGTCATAGTTTAGTGTTTTATGGTGGTTATCACTGAGCTTTGTAGGAAGTCTCCTAACTGTCTGCAGGACACACCGGTATCTGCATTCATCTTTATAGGTTTGCCTGCTGCCCCTGAGAAAGCAGGTAAGAAAACTACAGGAAAGCTCTGGGTGACACGGGGCACTTGAGACTGAGAAGTGCTGGGTGAAGAGTGTGGTTAATGGGTACAGGAGCGCAGTGAGTTACGAGGAGTAACTTCTGATGTTCTATAGCACAGTAAAGTACCTATGGTTGAATGATAAGTGTATATCTCAAATTTATTGCTGGAGGGAAGTTTTGACTATATCGAACACAAAGAAATGATAAATTGTTAGAAACACAAAGTAATTCCCTGCAACTTATAGTAACATATTGACAGTGGTAATCTAATACTGTAAGTAAATAGCCAAGTAGAAAAGCTTCAGTTAGCTCACATAATGAAAACACACTGTTTTTTTAAACAAAAGTTACCATATTTTCCATGCTAGAACTTTTCTTGGGTTTAATAAATTTTCCAACCTGCTCTTCCTTCATAAGCAGTTTTCAAATATTTCTCTCATTCCACTGACCATTCTCCGATTTTGTGAACTTCAGGCATTCTAAAATAACAGCTTAATACCACCTTTCTGAAGGAATGGGATTTCTACTTTAATTTATCTTTCGTTTATAGATGTAAATAGAGTTTAACCTATGTTCAGAAAGGAAAAAAAAGTATGTTAGAGTTATATGAGAATTTTACATAACTGGTTTTCTGTGTATGTATGTGCTTTCAGTAGATGATTGAAATAGCCATCTGCTGCCAATAGCTTGATGGTCACAATACTGTCGTATTTACCTTATTACAAAGTATTTTTTCACATCAGTTAGTATGTACCTAATAAAGCTTTGGATGTCATAGAATTGTGCTGTGTACCTAAATGTTAAAATCACGTTGGATCGTACTTGCAAAAAGATGAAACAGTTTCATAGTGGTTGGGTTTTGTCTTATCCTCATCTCTGTTCTGAAATATTAATAAGCAACTCCCACAGTGAAGTAGAAAAAGAAAAGATACTTTCTGAATGGAAACTGAGAACTGAGTTGAAAGAGAACCCAGTTATCCTCCTCTGGTTTGTTTTCTTGTTTGGTTTCTTTGTATTAGAATTGTTAATAGGTCAGATGGATCTGTCTCAGATAAATCCTTCAAAGCCGAGGGGTGATATGTCCCTAGAGAAACTGTCTGATTCGGACATGGTCTGAATTCATGCCAAGTCCTGCTTAAAGACACAGGAGGACTTTGCTTTCATGATACTGGAGTTTTAACAGTTGTTCCCTAACTGTGCCCTCTTTTTCTTTATTATAGCTGAAGAATAACGATAGAATTTTAGAACTGAGAAAACAAGTTGTATTTCTAGATGTAAATCAAGTGAATTTACCTTTCTAAATAGATAACATTGATATTTAAGATGGCATCAGAGGCAAAATCGTCAAATTTGGATAGCTTAGCTAATCTTTCCTAGTTACTTTAAAAATGCTTATTAGTTTTTTTAAGACATGCTATCCCTATTAATACAGAATATTTTAGACGTACTTCCAAAATAAGTAAAATGCCATTTAAAGAAGTTCTGAACATACAGATATTATTATTAAATGAGAGAGAGAATTAGTCCTTATTTGATGATAGAGGCTGAGACAAGATGATTTTTTTTTTTTTGCAGTACTGGGGATCGAACTCAGGACCCTGCACCTGCTAGGCAGGCGCTTGTTCCACTGAGCTATATCCCCAGCCCCAAGATGAACATTTTTTATTTCAGGCTTTTTATCTGCCTTGATCACGGTCACATCAATGCTTCGCTCCAGGTAAACTCAAAACAGTTATCAACAGAAGCTTCCTTAGTCTTACTAGTTTAAGGAAAATGGTTGTATGTTATTATTTTTACCACTTTGATTAGATAGTTACTTCTAGAGACTATAGTGTTTACCAAGATTGGAAACTGTTAATCCAGTTATTGTAGCACCATAGTTGCACTCACAAGTATAATTGATAAAGGACTAGCCTCAATATTTTATTACACATTGCTTAGTACCACCTAATGTTGTATGTTGAGATACAGGTAATACATGGAGGAATTAGGTAAAGAAACAATAGCATTGGTCACTAGCTCCTTCCAACGCTTTACATTTAGGAGAGATCACTCTAGAAAAAGAATGGTCCGATTGCATTTCTACTTGACCGCCCCTCCTTCCATAATGTTCCTCGAGGCAAATTTTACTATTTATTCAAAATAAATTTTACTATACTTTAGTAATTAATTTTTATTTAAGTGTGGTGGAAAATTTTACTTATTTTTATTTATTGTTTTGTTTTGCCACACTGGGTATTGAACTCAGATAGCACACCACAGAGCTAAGACCGCAGCTTTTTCATTTTCTCCTCTTGAGACAGGGTCCTGCTAGGTTGGCCAGGCCTGTCTTGAACTTGGAATCGTCTTGCCTCGGCTTCCTGAGTATTGTGGATTTATTTTGAAATAAGTAGAAAGGATTCTGTGCTTCATTTTAAATGCAAACCGAATATAAGGATCTTTGAGACTCACAAAGTTTGGTTAAAATTTAATAAGAAATGCTTAGTACTAATCTGTCTTTTTTATCCCTAAATTTAGAACATTTTCAGAAGTTTGAAAAATCTTTCAGAAAGGTCAGTGCATTTAGTGCATTTGTAATCTTGAGTAAATCTACATTTAAGCCACTATCAATTTTATACTGTCTAAAAATTACTGTCCAGGTGCCCAAGGTACAAAGAAGATTTTGAGCTAATGTTAGAGAAATCTCAGTCTTCCATTCTTTTATATGCCCTGGTACCCTAGTAGGAGCAATTTCCAAAACTCCTGTGTCTCTTGGGTCACTGATTTTACTACATCAAAAACATATTTTCTCATGTATGCAAAATGAGAAAAAAGGAACAAGAACATTTGCAAGTTTTCTTCACTAATTCATGAAAACAAAGCACTTTTATCTAAAATAGGTGATTAACTTGACATTTTTAATAAACTTACAATGCTTTTACTACATCATACTTTAAAATATATTTTCTCGTGTATTTTCACATCCACCTAAGGTTTTAGCTAAGTGTTACAATTAAATGCAATATTATAAGTCCTGGCAATTATTTTCAAGGCTGGTGTTGAGAAGGCAAGTAAGTTCTGCCAGTAAAGACACTGATTTATGTTGTTGATTTGGCTATTCGTTGCAAATTGGAGTAGTGCTGGAAAACCGCTTGAAGTTAGGACTATTGGAAGGTAAAGAAAATGTTCACTAAACATTAACTGTTCATAGCTATTTTTTGCCAAAATTTGATGCAACATAATTTGTATACTTTCTGGTTTTTGAAGAGATTTTAAAAATATAATATGAACTTATTATTTAAAATTGTCAAACTATATATACACACATAATATATATATATATATATATATATATATATATATATATATATATCTCCAGCTTTCTATATAGTCAGTTACTTACACAAAGAAATAGAGTACAGAAATAAGGAACCACACATTAAAGAAAAATCTTGGCCATATGGGAGATTCTGTTTTCTTCCTGCCATTTGTCTCTTTTGCTTTGGAGCTGGCTTGTCCTCAGATAAGATGAAAATCACACCCTTGTCCTCCTACTTTGATTCCTGAATCTTAGTGCTCAATGAATGAATTGTTCTTACTACAGAATTTAAGGCCTGGGGCAGTTAAGTTTTCTTGGTTTTTAGCCTCAGGTAATCTGACCCTTTCCAGAAGGCCTTCCATCTGCAAACATAAAAGGGGTCTGTCTTTTACCATCACAATGGCTGTCTGATTTCCTTTAAGAAAAGTTTTGTAAATCAAGAAAGCTTTGTAAAATATTCCCTTAATCTCTGCTCGCTTCTCCTATTCTTTCTTATTTAAAAGTTTAATGGGGAACTCTGTCACTTCACAAATTGGAAAGAAATTAAATATTTGACTAATGTAAATTGGAAATTATAAGTCACAGTACCACACAAATATCAACCTATTTTTCTCCAAGCAGACTGGAATTTAGGACTATTTTCAAAGATGGGGTTACACTTGAAATTATCTTGCTAGCTAATCTGATATGATACAATGAAATTATAAATTTTTTTTGGCCGCTTATATAAATCATTGTATTGTGTTGGGTTATTAACCTTTTGGATTAATTTACATTGACTTCAGATTGCAAATATAGAAAACTAGGTTAAAAGCTTCCTTGCAGGCACCTTACTCAGGTATGCTACAGCACATGCCATAAACATAATACAGTGGGGCCTCACACTTAGTCAAAGTGCTGCACCGTGGAGCTTTCTCTTCCTAGCTGTGGATTCATTTTGTAGAGATAGATGAGCCCTGAGCTCTCTGAAACAGAATTTAATAGCTACTTAGACATATTTCATGTATATTGGTTACATATCAGGGTAGTCAAGCACATAAACATGTTTGATGGTGATACACCTTGTATTTCTCCATTTATTTGATTGGAAAAATGGGGCTTACTGAAACAATTCCCATCTGTGGCTTAAATACTTAGTAGCTGATCTCATAATTGGAAATATTCATTTTATTTTTCTGATTAAAGCAACTGTTTTCAGCTATCATATTTAAACATCTGTGCTTCTTTTCATGTACTATGCTCTGTTGCATATACTGAATAATATAATATTTTGTAACGGATTAAAAATTAAAAACTTCCATGGTAAATGAAGGGGCCAGTCACCACCCTCAACTATTTTTGTGGCTCACAAACAATTCTAAAGTTTCATTCTTTAAACAACAAGTAATGTTCCTTGTGTTAATATCTAATTCCCTCTCTTTAAAAGACAAACTAGGTATATTACCATCTTAGAAATGTATATTTTAAAAATAACAATTCAATTTATGATGATATGTGTTACTGTGCCTTTAAAAAACAAAGCTTTCTTGTTTGTATTTTGATGATAATTTGGCTAAAATTGCTATTGTTACAAATGTAACTTTGTGTAGGGTTGTCAGAATGAGAAAGGATGTGTAATACAAGAGGCTTAGACTCTGCTTAGACACCCTGTCTTCTACGCTAATCTCTTGTTTACAAAGATCCATTAGGAATATTTAATGGTAGGCAGTGTGCAGCTCAGAGTTAGGGAACATATGGGTACAGTTATCCTGGTTGAAATGGCCAACGTGCCTTGTGTTGTGTATGGGAGATAACAGGAGAGGTGGTAATCCGTCTTCGCAGAGTGGAGACAGCTGGTATTTTCTGTAAACTGACGCAGTCTTTTTCAATGTAGTCTCACCTCGCAGCTGATATGTTGTTGCTTAATAGTATAATTTAAAACGTACATTGATGTTAAAATCATTCAGTTTTTCAATTCAGTACAAAAGGCATCTCATGACACAGGCTAGATATATATATATATATATATATATGTATATATATATTCGTATGTATATTCTAATTCTTGAAAATTTAAAACACTCAGCTTTAGTTTAACTGTTGTATGGCTGGAAGATTATCTTTAGCTTTAATTATAAAACATTTTTCCTTTGAACTAGTAAGTAAAGTCTCTTCCCAGTGCTCTGTAATCTCCCAAATTATGATGATGTCAGAGACAATAGTTCATACCATAAAGATATATTTGCTAAACTCATTGAGAAATAAAATAATGTCCTATTTTTAAAGCATTTTTCATTTCTTATCCTAAAGAAAGATGCAATAGACACATATTGCAATCACAAGAGACACATATTTCAAGTATCTGACTGGAAAGTGTGGATTAGCATTTTTACTTGCTATATGTTAAAGAGTGAAGCTCCAGTGGCGCAATCGGTTATCGCGCGGTACTTATATATGTTAAAGAGTAAATGAAAAAATAGAATGTCTTACATTCTAGGTATCCTGAAAACTGTATTTCCATATAGTTTATGGGCGATTTCAGATTCCAATCACTCCCTGCCTTTGAAAACTACAAATTTTGACAGGGCCTTCAATTTCAATGACCATCTCAGTTGATTTAGTTCATCTCAAAATTCCCTAAAGGCAAGTTCGGGTTAAAGGTCAGGTTACTAGTGCATGACACCCTTCCTCATTTTGGTATGATCAGAATCAACCATTTACAGCAGCATGCTGGGCATCGTTTCTATTTCTCCTGCCCATGTGTCACACAGACAGTATCACTAGTACGTTTTATAGCTGCGAAATTGGTAAGACTGGTCACAAAGGAACTCCGAATGAAGGAGGCTCTTGTAATTACGCAACACTGTTACAAATAGATTTAAAAAACTGTAGATGCCAACTCAGCAATTATTTTTACTAGATTGGATTTTGAACCTTCTTAGAGTATGGATCTGATTATCTGTTAGCGGTGTTAGGTTCTTTCATGTCTGTGACTCCATGCTATCAGACTGGAAACTTGTCTTTTTTCTAAGCATTGTTGGAATAGTTGCCATTATTCTGGGCAGTTGAAACGAATGATCTGTTGACCTAAATTCTTCAGGGCATAATTACCTCAAGCCCTGTACTTGTCCTTTTAAAGTCTAGAGCAGTGATTCGCAAATGTTAGCCATGTTGCGGAATCACCTGGATGGCTTGGTAAAATCCAGAATGCTAGGCCACACCCCTAGATCTGCTCGTTTAGCATGTCTGGCATCGGAGCATTTCGTTCCTCACAGCTCCCAGGATGCAGCTGGCTAAGGGTCTTGCATCAGGACCCTCTGTGTAGAAAGAACTCTTCCATTGCCTTCAGCTATTTAAGGCAGATAGCACCTTTCAGAATAATGATCTCAAATGTAATAGGGAAAATGTACCAGAGTGGTAACTAGAATGTATACCATATATGAGTGAATCCCTCTGAAAACATTTGTTAGTTGATCTTGATGGAGAAGTCATAGAATTCATTGTCTTCCTGTTTCAGTCTGTCTCAGTCCCCTACACATGCATTGGAATTTTCTTCCAGAAATTCTCAATATTTGGTTCTAACGATTCTTCTCACAAATTACCTGATGACATTTTTATGTTATTATTGATCACTTCTAGGAGTCAAATGAGTTTTGATATCAGGGGAATCAGAAAAAGAAAAAAACATTTCCACATACCTTGCACTGCAGGAAATCTGCAGGAAAACCTTAGGATAGGATTAGGATAGCCTAGACAGGACTAGAAGTTATATTTTATGAAGGAGTAAAAACAAAATTTCAGAAACTTGAAAACAAATATTAAATTATGTGACATTTATGTGCCATAAGATAAATAGGTGGCACTTTTGAAATATATATACATTTAACAAGGAGTTTATATTGTAGGACTACTGAAGAACCTTATTAAACATATACATACGATTGATTGCTTTATTATTGAAGATCATTAATTTTGAGCTACAAATTTACTAGACTTTATTTGTTCTGTCATTCGAATCAAAGAAATCGATTCTTAAGTAATACAATATAGAATTAAAATTGAGGAATATTTTGATATCCCTTTGTTGTTCTTCTTAATGTCTTTATGACGTTACTCTTGAAGTAGGATTTATTTGTACTAAAATTTGAAGCATTTCAGGGTCAATAATTTTATTCTTATTGTAGCATCATTGACTGTTATGGTCAAAAGTATTAGGAACAATTGAGGATATCAATTGTTAATTAGGTGTATTGACAGCTTTTAAAATATTGGTAGCTATTAAAATTATCTTTATATCATTTTAGTTACATACATGATTATAAAATTATACAACTTTGATCAAAATATACCAATGCTATTAAAAACTTTTCCTTACATTTTTTTCTTCTAATTACTCTCTTATGTTTGTATATCATTGATATGCACATGAGTTCTAAAGAAGAAAGAAGTGGAAAGTCACCCAGTGGTAGAGCACTTGCTTAATATGTACCAGGCCTTAAACACCACACTTGTGTGCACATACACCAACCCACCCACACATACATACACACACACACACACAACTAAAAGGAAATATGAATCACAATTTATTGGTTTTATAATGTATGACTTATTTCATGAGTAGCATGCAAAACCACAAATAAATTATTTTGCTGCTGGGAAATCAAATTATAAATAGGAGTTTTCATGATAGTGCTAAGAGAAAAAGATGTGTTATTCTTAAAACATGTCCTTGGGTTGAATGTATCTACATTTCATCCCCAGAGGAATTAACCTTTGTGTTTGCAACTCTAGCAATGGGCCACACTTTCCTCTCTTTATTATTAGTATCGGTGTTTAAAACATAAGGTGTGTGTTCCCTGTGGGGACCTGGTACCCATACACAACAGCCCCTTTTCCTCTCCCCTGATCATCCATCTCTTCATCCCCTTCCTTTTTATATTTTTATACAAAAGAATAATCTATTTTCTTTTCCAAACCAACTGCAAAGATGTTTCTAATCAACATGAAAATTATTATTATTTTATTTATTTATTTATTTATTTATTTATTTTTGTGGTACTGGGGATTGAACTCAGGACCCTGCACTTGCTAGGCAGGCGCTTATTCCACTGAGCTATATCCCCAGGCCCCAACATGAAAATTATAACTTACTATTTCCTATGATCAGGAACATAATTATACATAAATAAGATATTTTTTCTGACTTTCTAAACATTTCTACAGTTAATGTGAAATATAATTTTCTCTTTAAAGAAGAATGTGTTCTGTTTTTCTAAAGTATCTGTGCCAAACTTGAGATGTACTTTCAACAGTGTTAGTGAACTCCAGATAAATAGAAATATGCTAATTACTATTTTCCTATCCTGAGAACTCCATAAATCGCCATTATTAGGAGATACTTGAACCATAATCATATTTTATTTCTTTTATCATAATTACACCTGTAAGTTAAATTTATATAAATAAGAGAAATCTTAAATTTTTTTTAAGCTTTTTTTTTTTTTGGCGGTACTGGGGATCGAACTCAGGACCCTGCGCTTGCTAGGCAAGTGCTTATTCCACTGAGCTATATCCCCAGCCCTTTTTTAAGCTTAAAGGTTCATGCTTTTGATTTATTTAGGCTGATTTTAATGATGATTTTCAGTGTATATATCAAATTGTTTTTTAGACTATGGAACACATTTTAAATTTTCACTATGTCTGTCTTGAACAGCTGATTTAAAAAGTCTACAAAAATGATTTTTGCAAGTTTTATGTTGCAGTTCATTCTAATGTTCTATGCAGAACATATATGGTTGTCATCTGCAGAATACAAACTATGTTTATGACTCGTACAATATGTACTTTAAAATGCCCATACAGTTTGGTATAATGGAGAGTTAAGACGAACTAATGATATAACAGATGCAAAGATGTCTGTCTTCCAAAAGGGAGAGATTCACCACAGCGTGTGATTCTAATGAGCTCAGAGAGTGGTAAAGGGAAAAAAGAACCACAAATAATCCTACATATAGTGATTTTTCTTCTTTAAACCATTTTTAGTATTCAGGCTTACTGGTAATCCCCATATATATGAATCATCACATATGAACTCTGAATTTTACAAAACTGCATATTTATAAGGTAGTCTCTGAAAGACATTGATATTTTTAATGCTTTAGTTTTGGAACTGTGCACTCTGATTACCAGGTATAGTAGGAAACAATTAGTTTTCTTGATGCTAGAATATGTTTATTAAAATCAGATTTATAGTATAACTCAACACCAATAAGTTGAGTGAGGGCCCATGCCTATAGGTCAAATTTGGCAGCAGTTGAAGCATTGAGAAAACAGTGAGATAGAAATTAATTTTTGCTAAATAATAAATCAGTTATACCTTTCTTCACTGGTATGCTCTTCAATTGATAGAAGCTAGGTAAGTGTGGTAACATCATCAAATTTTAAAGGAATACATGTCACTGCAAGTTTGTAACTATTTCAGCTTTCATGCATTTTATTCTATGTTCAAATCCTCTCATCACATTATGAACTAACATCGAAAATCTTAGAAAGTTTGTTGTTCTATGTAACTGAATGGGAGTTTTTAACTTTCAAAAACCCTTTCATGTTAGTATTTAAAAATAGATTTCTACCTTTTAAGATATTTCCTATGTACCTTCTTTTTTTTTTACTGATAATCCATTTTATGAATAAAAATCCTGTGCTGGGACCTGATGTCATCTTCTGTCAAACATGATCCTTTAACTGTCAGACTTGTCGTGAATATACTCCAGATGTGAAGGAATACAATTTGGACAATAACATGAATTACATCGCTTAAGGCTCCCAAGCGCAGTCTTTTCCACTTTTCCCCTAACACGTGTAATTTGCCATTCCTTCCTGTCATCATGATCGGGATAGCCATGGTGGTGTGGTCTGTGCATGGGGAAAGGGCATCTGGGGTCTGGGGTGTTCAGTCCTAGAGCACTTATTTCATATTCACAAAGCACATTGAAGTGTTCCTCTGAAGAAGGAAGGAAGGAAGGAGAACAGAGAGGGAAATGGGAGGAAAGGAGGGAGGAAGTGAGGCCAAAAGGAAGGAAGGAAGGAAGGAAGGAAGGAAGGAAGGAAGGAAGGAAGGAAGGAAGGAAGGAAGGAAGGAAGAAATTACGAGCATCTAACCAAGGGAACCGATAGATCCTACAGTGCACCTACCTCTGCGTACCGTGTGTCTCTGAGCACTTCACAGTAGTTACCCATTGAGACAGGTCACAGTTGAGGCATAATTTGAGCTCGATAACATGCTGTGAGCCAAGTTTGCGAGGCTGCAGCACCAAGGCAGACCTCTTTCAGTTTTTACAGTGTTAATATTAACTAGCCCAAATCTTGGAACCTTCTAAAAGATTCTTTGTGTAATTTTTACACCTTCCCTTGTCACTATGCTCAACTTGTTCACTTATGTTTTGTTTGTCTGTTTTTGTTTTTGTTTAGGAATGTGACTGCAGGGATCTTTTTGAGCCCCATAAGGCAAAAAATTATCCGTGGGTGAAAGATCCACTCAATGGTCTCAAACTTGCAGTAATCCTCCTGCCTCAGCCTCCCGAGTGCTGGCATTACAGGCATGCACTGCAAGAACTATGACTTTTAATAAAATAGGTTATAGAAAATTCAGTGATAGTGGTTCACTCTTCATATAACCACAAATCTTCAAGAAATTACTGCATTGAGTGTCAGTGTAATATGAAAGAACATCCAGATTTGCTGAAAACATTCTTCTACTCTTTCCTAACCAGGTGTCTTTGCAAGGCTGAGTGCTCTTTATACGTTTTCATTGTTTGCTCTTCTAGATACTACAAGCAAGTGTAATTATAACGCACTTGCCATTTATCTGATTAGCATGAAGTCCTCAATTTTCATCTATGTTGCTGCATGTGCTAGAACTTCCTTTATTTTTAAGGATTAATAGTGTCCATTGTGCTGCTACAAATCACATTTTAAAAAATCCATTCATCTAGGCAGGTGAGTGAACCCGGAGTTGTTTCTACACCCTCCTATTTTTTTTTCCATTGATCCCCATGTCTTTTTTGTCCCAAGTCCACTAGTTTTCAATTTTTTGAGACTAGATCCTACCCTGTGGTTCAAGCTGGCCTTTAACTAAGTAGTCTAAGCTTGCCTTGAACTGATGGTGATCCTCCTGCATCAGCCTTCTGAGTATTGAGATTACAGGAATGCATAACCACACCCAGATTAATTTTGTATTTTAATAAAGCAACATTCTGCAACAGATTGAATGGAGCATTCCATAAGACAACCCAGCTATCTGTTCAGTAAAACAGACGTTGACAAATATCTGCATAAATGTAAAACAGTGCCATTCTTTCCACTAATCTTGTAAACTGTATGTCATGGAAAAGACAGTTATTTTTATGAAAGTGTTTTCTATGGTAACATGTCATGAGCGTATTCTTATTTTAAAATCAATGAGTAAATATTTTCAGTTTCTCATTTTCACTTCTAATATGCTAAATATCTGTAAATATAATTACTGTAAGTAAAATCATGTTGAGGCCCTTATAATTTTTAAGTTTGCAAAGGCCAAGCCATCTGAGAACAGCTGCTTTAAGGTATCTGTCTACAGTTCCTTCACTGGCAACAATAGCGATGCTCTGAGGATACACATTTTGTCCGGAAGAGCTGCCTATCTTTGGAGACAGGAACACAAATCTCTTGCTTTTCAGGGATCATTTCAGTTTTCACATTTGATTCATCATGAGCCAGCCTACAGGTGCAGATATGTTGACTCAACTGGGCAAACAGGGAGAGAAACCACATCCTAAAGGCCAACTCCTAAGGCTGTCAGGATGGTTTTAATTAACAGGAAGGCACTATTGGTCCTGTTTTGTGTGCACTTCAAAATGTTAGTTGTCCATTGATATGGCTCCCAGATGAGGCGCTACTTGAGCCTCGCTGAAATGCAGCTGTGACATATGCTTTCTGAGACAAACAGGAGAGAAGAGTTTGGGCCAAAAGACTGCATGTGAATTAGGAGCTGTTTTATGAGAGATGTTGGACAGCTGGTCTGTTCATAATGAATGTCAGCGCAAACCTAATATGGCATAGGCGATCTTAGGATACTGGTATAAGAATGGTCTTGTTAGTCATAGTTTGTGTGTGTGCATGTGAGTGTGTGTGTGTGTGTGTGTGTATGTGTGTGTGTGTGTGTGGTATGTGTTCTGTGGTGGGAGAGAGCGAGGGAGAGAAACAAAACTACAATATGTCCAATATGTTGAACTGCATAATGAAGCACTTGTATTGTCATACCTCGCCTTGACAGCCACACTGTTAGATGTAAAAGGTAATCTATCATGGTAATTAAAAGACTGGCTTTGAAGTCAGTCACACACACTTAGATATGAATCCTAACTCTCCCATTTATTGTGTGTTGGAAATCCACTGCACTGAGGCTTGGTTTCTGTATCAAATAATGAGTAGTATTTCTCTTTAAAATTTATTGTGCATACTAAAACATTCAAGTAAGAAGGATAATACTTTGTTTGCACTGATTAATTATATTATTATACATCAAAGTGCGTATATATGTATGCTTTTCCATCAGTTTGTTCATCTTTGGTATCAATAGGAGAGATTTAACATTGGGAATCTGTGTGTGTCTCTGTATGTCTTTCTTGAGTTTGATTTTTCCAGTGTGTCCAGGATCCTAGACATAAGGTGTGAAGTCAGAAACCAAATGGATTACATTGTGGCTACCTACTTATTTTCAGGTGAAATAATAATAGCCTCTTAATACTTTATAGGAGGAAGCACTAAAGCTATCTCAGTGCATAATTAAATACAAAACTATAATATTTCATAACTTAATGTTTTTTAAGGAGAAACCCATGTATTTCCTGCAGCATTCTTATGATTAAATACATTATTGAATGCTTTAAATTCTATGTCTGTGTATGTGCAAGTGTGTATTTGTGCATGTGGCACTGGGGGTCGAACCCAATTGCCCAAGTTAGGCAACACTCTACCTTGGTAAAGACACCCTCAGCATCTTCCCTCCATCTATGAGGGAAGCAATGTAGAGGGTTATATAGAAATAAGACTACACGCTATTATTTGTATCCTAGTGATCTATCAGTAAATAGATGATCAAGTTTGTCTGAAAGCAGACTTGAGACAGACACTAGTATAAGAGGGGATCGTTTAATTAGTTTAAGGGATGAATAGAAGGAACTGTTGAATAAGTAAAGACAAAATTGACATAAAATAGAAATTCTCCTATGAATTCATTTGGTCCATTACTTTGTTGAACTCTGATCTGCAGAAAGCAGCAAGGTGTGCCATGGGGCTGCATTTGGTGGCTATGGACGAGGGCACTGCCGGGGCGCTCAGCTGTCTTGGATGAAGGCTTTTTTTCCATTTGCTTCAACATTTTCTAACTGTTCTGCACTGCTTAGGAGTTTATTTATCCAGTTCCAACTCCTTATGGATATAGACAGAGTTGAGGCAGAAAAGGTGATACCCACAGTTGAGAACTTTTCTTTTGCCCAAATTAAAACTTCCCCTAGGATAGAGGATTAACTGCCAGAAGAAGGAATGGAAATTTGGTTGCAATGAAATAACCTGTTTGAGGTACTAAAGTCCAAGAATATTTACAATAAATTAGTGCTATTGTACAGAAAAATAGTCAAGTGGATTCTGTGTTCCGTTTAGTGTTGCTGCTTAATGAATATCATCACCATTTATGCATTGCAAGTAAGTGAAATTAAACCTACTGAATGGAATTGCACCCTTTGGTATTGGATGATAGATCGATGTAGACAGATAGACAGATGTATCTACACACACATTGGCCATAGTCATCAAATAACTATATTCACAACGTGTAGTACTCATTGGTATTTTAAATATTTCATATGAAATCACTGTTATTTCAAACAACAGTATTTAAAGGTAAGAAACAAAGTCATTGATCCTATTTTGTAGTTCAAGAAAGTGCCTCATGAGGATTATGTACCTGACATTGCTTAATTAATAAATGGCAGAACCTTAATTTGAACCAAGACAGTGCGGCCTATTCTTTTCTATTCATTTTATTATGTTATCTCTGAAGCAATCATTTTTAAATCTCCTTCCAAGTCCTGCTTCTAAATTTCTTTTTCACTGCTTCAGTGTTCTTTCAAAGTGAATATGAATTTGTTTGTTTTAAACTTGTTTTAAAAATGAGGATGGAAACAAGAGGGTGTCAGAGTTCTCTCTCACAGGCTTTTATGTGCAATGTCCCTTTGAAGTAAAGCTGGAAGGCAGGTGTCGGGTGTGGGTGTGTTGCAGGATGAAACTCTCAAATAGACTAAATACGAAGAAAGTGTTTAATTGCTTAGTAGCTAGCACTTTCTGTTTGCCAAACTGAAAAACCATAATATTTATGGTTATGATGTATGTGTTATTTGAAGTTACAAAAGAGATCCAAAAGAATGTGCCTCTTTGAGGATCATATTAATAAAAAGCAGCAAACAGTAATTATGCCATTTATAATTTTTACTTACAAATTTGCATATGTTTGAAGAGAGTTATGTTTCAGTCTGCCTCATTAAATTCTGCCTGACTGTTCCTATAAATGTAATTCTCCAAATCTTGTTTTTATAATCAAGCAAGTTTTCTACTTGCTCAGAGTGACACCTTTCTGTGAATTGAGAGAAACAAAAGTTCTAACTGAAGGAAAAGTGAAATTCTGTACCTTGAAATTTTAGTACAATACCAGGAAGTAAATTTATACTAGAAAGTGTGTGATATTTCCCCTTCCATAGAAAATTTTGTTTTAATATGCCCTCTTAAAATACAAAATGAATTTTAGTTACCATAGAAAGAAAAATTTGTGATTTGAAGACTAGTCTTTTTTGTGCCCTAAGTTTGACAAGGGTAAAAAGGAAAGCCAGTCAATTCCAATTTAAAATCTGACTTAATCATCTAATTGTTGCAGCACAAAAAGGAATTCATTTTCTATGGAGAGAGTAATATGTGTAAGAGAATCCTTTGAGGTAAAATGGATCAGAATTCTTATTTTGTTTCAAATATGAGTTGCATATTAAAATACACTTCTCTTCTTACCATGAATTAAAAATGTAAGCATACATTTTGTGTCACTTATTTATTTAGCATTTCTTGTAAAATTTTAAATATTTACCCCATAGAGCTTAGAAAATACTTTATTCATGTAATTGTTTTCAAAATGAACAACCAAAAGTATCAAATGGCCATGGGTCCATGGAACCAAGTGATTATCAGTGTTCCCTTTTTTCTAGCAAGAGAATTACTGTATTGTAGGATTTATCAAGGACTCCAGACTTTCGGATGGACTGGGAGTCCAGGATGAGAAAATAAAATGCAATTTCTTGTACAAAAAATGAAATTTTGAACCAAATATATTTTCTTGGAAAGAAAATAAAGTATATTTTCCTGTCAAAAACTATAAAAGACACTAAGGTCTCATTCAACCTGTCTTTGTCCTTGCCATACTAAACAGCGGGAAGAAAACAGGGGAGGAAGTAGCCACTATAATGGGAGGACGGGCAATCACAGCAGTTATTAGCGGAGACACTTGATGGGGTCTAATCTACCTATGGAATACTGTGTTCTGTCAAGAAGAGAGAGCTAATGCATCTTCTAACTACCCAAAGACAGGAGCCCATTTATGCCTGTCAGGCCTCACTTTTCACAGATTTAAATCACTCCTGTTAGAGAGTGACACACTACACCTATTGTAGTCAAATTTCCCTTATGATTTTAGTCAAAAATAATTTTAAAAGCTTTCTGACAATTTAAAGAGCATTTTAAACTAAATGGCATTATTATAAAAAGCCCTATTGGATATCAGAAATTATCTATAATTAGTCATAAGGTTTAATATTTTACATTGCTTCTCTTTTGTATTTACTATATTTTAAAGTGTAATTGCTTGAAGGAATACTCATATCCATTCTGACACTTTTTCCTTTTTATGTGTTGAAGGGTTACATAAAACTTTTCTTGTCTGTAATCTGGGTAACTTTGTGTCACTGTTTTCATTGGCTGAGTGAAAATCCCTGATGATGTTTCATTGGTTAATTAACTTCCTAATATTCGCAGGTGTGGCATCTGCTATGCGCCTGATTGCCATGAGGTAATGAAATTGTGGGCTGGAAGACAGGACTGTGATATTTCTACTACCCATTATATTTCTTATACAAGCAATACATCCTACTTACTCTAGGTCAGCATGACATTGTGTGCAAGATTGCATACTGCTCTGAGCCAGATGAGACATTGCCATACATTGCTTGTGTGGATGCAAATGACCACTTATCTGAAAAAGATTCTCACAATAAATGGACAATCAATTTCTCTCTCTGTAGTGAGACTGTGACTGTCTCTGTGGATGGGAAATGAGAAAGAGATGAGATGAATCAAGGTGTTAGATTTCATTTTGTACTTTATGTTTTTGCAACTTTTGACAAATTAATGCTATAAAATTGTTTCTCATTTTTATTCTTTCCAATCTAGAATATGACAATTATTTTGAGAACTAACTGAAATCCTCTGTAACTCAAATAATACTTTTCAAGTTGTGAAAAATCTATTTGGAAACATTTCTCTACTCAAAAATTACAGCTGAACATTTGCATACTTAAAAACATTTTCCCATATACACCCATTTTGAAGAGAAATTATATAGATAAAGAGAAAAGGAATGGGATGTTTGTCATCTCTGCAGACATCGTTTCATATAGCACTAAATCTAAGGTGATTAGAAATGTTTAACAAGATTTAATTTTAATACATGGATGTATGTATTATTTTAAACAGTTTCTTGGTAGCAAGAATTCATATTATATAAATCTGTACTGTCGCTGAAAAAGAAGTCGTGAAATAATCTAAAATTTATTAACAATTTTGCTAGTAAGCCTAGTTAAATATTAATTTAACAACTACTTGTTAATATGTTGGTACTGATTCTTTCTTAAGAAGTAAAATAGTGTGTAACTGAATATTGTTTTCCTGAAATCGAACCTTGAATTACCATGTCTTCTTTGCAGCGTTTTCCTGAGGAACAGATCATATTTCTTAACACCCAAGCCCAGAAGAACCATCTCATATATCCATAGTTTCAAAGGCTTTTCGGGCCTATTCCCAAAGAACAACTGCAGTGCTTTAGACCATGCTTGTGGACGAGCAATCCTAAAGCACCTGCAATGGTGTTTGAAAGCAATTTCTCTTCATGATATAACTCATAATTATCTGCATTTGTCTCATTGTCTAAATGCCTGCTGCTAAATTATCATGGTGACAACTTCATAGAAATTGTCCTCATTGTATCCTTTTCATGCTTCTTTAGACGATGTGATTTTTTTAGGCTCACTGCTTCGTAACAAATAGGCAAAGGGGGAGAGAAGTGGCGATTAGCAATCTGAAAATGTTTGCTGTCATTTGTATACCTTTTATCATCGAAATGAAAACCCAGTGTCTAGTGTTTGGTTTTGCCTATAAAATCTTTATTTTTCAATGTTTTGTGCTAGAGAATGAACTCAGGACCTCTTACGTGAGAATCATATGCTCTACCTCTAGTCCTTGTTTATCTTTGAAGCTTTCTTTTTCTGTTGTTCCTTTATAACAATGCCACACACACACACACACACACACACACACACAGAACAAGTATCTCTAGTTTCTATTTTTTTTTTATTTTAGAAACATAAAAGTACAAAAACATATTGACAAACAGACACCCATTATCATAGAAAATAGTACAATCACAACTAATCTATAGACA